>VZTL01008693.1:0-13686 GCA_013400535.1 Scopus umbretta
TTTTTTTTTTTACTTTTATATTTCACTGATTCTTTGGCAATTCAGCAGCTTTAACCATCTGCCTTCAGCTCTGTGGCCTTCAGCCATCACTCAGACTTTGCTGAAAGACTCCAAGATTTCAGGGGCAAGAGCTTTTAGTACAGGGGAGTCATCCTCAGTCTCCTTTACCAGGCACTCATTAAGTATGTAGCAATACTAATTGTTGTTCTGCATGGAGCATCACCTGTATTGCAGAGTGCCAGCTGCCTAATGAAGAATTACCATCAAAATACGTACCAGCTTCTGAACAGGGGCTACACTGCCTGCATCTAGGGGAGCAGGGAAAGGAGAGGGGCTAGAGACAGGGAAATACATTTTTTTTTTTCTGATCTGTAGATAGCTTTAGTAACACTTAGTTGCTCTGAGTGGTTATATCTGTGTAGCAGGTACCAAACAGTGTCAAAGCCTGGAGGCAGTATTCAGGTCCATGGCGTACTTGACATCAGGGCGTATCCTCCTGTGTGCTTTTGTGCGACGGTCCTTGTGTCAGGCAGCGGTACAGCCTCTGTGCCACCTGGTTCCCTTACCTGAGAAGAGATATCACTGCAATTCTGGGCGACTGTGGATATCATGGTGTGTTTCATGGTAATAGAGGTAGTTAAGCAATTTGAAATGTGTATCTTTCATATCCAGGGATTAGGTTTTCCCTGCATTCTTTCTGCATGTGTGCAATACATATTTATGTCCGGGTTACACCTTGTATTGGGGAAATGAAAATGGGCAGAAATGCTATGGAAATACGCATCAGCACCCTGTGTTTTCTCCAGAGCTACAATATTCCTCTGTGCCTCTCCCTTCATTACTTTGCATGCATTTGCAAACTTCCAGCCTCCGTCTTCCTGGGAATTGTGTGACACATCCTTCTGAATTTTATGTTCAGCGCTATCAAGCTTTAGCCTCAGAAATACCTGTCACTTCCTGGATCTAATTTCATTTTGGCTATAAAATAGACCACCCAATTGGAGAAGGAGATATTGTTATCTCCATGCTAATAGTTAAATGATTTTTTTCAGTACTTGGGCTCCACTGGAAAGGAGCCAGATGTGCAGTGGGATACAAACCACTAAGAACTGAACAAAGACCACCAAATACACTCTTCTACAGGCAAGTCATCAGCAACATACAAAAACACAAAGCAGGCTGCCTTTCCTGCAACGTGAAACTGTTGCTGGAATTCAGCAACACAGTTTGAAGAGTTCTGCACTGGGTTCCTCGTCTTGGGCTCAGTGCTGAGGTACCTATCATTGCCTCGCTCTCATACAGCAGATTTCCTTGTAAAATTGGCATTAATTATCTTTCCAATGTGCTCTGAACTTTTCTCGACCATCTCTTCATGTCATCTTTTATTGCCAAGTTCTGCCTTGCTTTTATCTGCTGTCGGAACCGTGCTAAAGTCGTTGGCTTTCTGCGTTGCAGATAAGCTTGCCATTGTTTTAAGCCCCTGTCCTGGTGCCTGGCTCTGCAAATCCCTTTTTACACAAAGAGGTCAGCGCTGTCCCCGCTTGAGGCTTTGCAGAAGGGAGCCCCAGTGCTTGGCTGGGCTGAGAAACATCTTCCCAGAGGGACCTCCCCGGCACGGGCAAGGGTCTTGGCTGCAGGGGCCAGCGCCTCACCTTCACATCGCCAGCCACAGTGTGCTGCCACCTCGCATCCCCGTTTTCTTCTCACCACTGCTGGCGAGCAAACTCACCAAACTCACCAAATTCACTCGAATTTGTGGATCCTTCTTCACCAAGCCTGCAGTGCTGAAATGCTACTAGTATAGCATGTATATGTCCTTGTATAGTTTTCTGCTTCACACTCTTTGGATGGAAGGAATGCAGTAATCAGTCTTCAAGGGAAATGGCAGTATAAGCAAAGGGATGCTATTCCTTGCCGCTCTCACCTAATCTAATTCAGGGCAAATTACGACAGTGGTTTGCACCACCTACCACCAGGAAGCATTTTAACACGATTCTAAAGGCAGTCAAGATGTTTAGGGCACAGCTGGGTGAAAAGATCTTCCTGCCCACACACATGGATAGGCACAGAGTTCCCACCAAAACAAAATTCCCAGTGAATAGTTCATAAACCAAAAATAAATATAAAATGCCACTTAGGTACTGCGTTTAATCTTAAACCACAGAAAATATCATCACAAACCTAATTTCAAAATATTTCAAACCAGAAAGTGTTCTATTCCCTTGAGAAATAAGGAAACACAATGTCAACTATGAAAACAAAATTTCAGACTATTTTCAAAATATTTTCAAGGAAAATTGTCTGAAGCAGGTCCATCTTGTCATTAAAAGATCAAACTTGATAAATCAGCATGTGAAAAAGATATTGCATTGAAAAAGTGACATCTGACTCCAGTATGGATCATCATTCCCACTGTATCCACTTCAAGTTAGTAACTGCAGACTGTTACTGAATCATAAAATGGGAGATCACAGAGAAGATGACAAATAACTTTTTTGAACAGAAGCCACGAATGAAACTGGGGTCATTCAAATACAAATGTGTCACCTCCAGAATGCTGTCTGTTTACCTTAAATCTGACATCATTCCACACATTTCCAGTGTTTCCATAATGTCCTCACATTCTGATTTGCAGTATAATATGTTCAAAAATCTGTGAAGGGTAGATTTCTGCTTTTCCTTCTTGCTGCTTGAGGCTCCAAAGTCTGACATGGGGGCTTATCACCCCACGTCTCCAGCAGAAAATATATTTCATTTTCCCATTTTGGGCAAGTGATTTGTGAGTAGGGAGAGGGCAGTAGTCACATAAAGGCTAAAGGTGGCTTGCTCTTCTCATGAGCTTACAATCACTTCTAGACAGGAATGTGCCTTTTTTTCTCCAGTAAAAAGTGAGATAGTAGAAGAGTACCCAGGCCTTTGCTACCTATGCTGGTCTGGAGTAATAACATTTCTGTGCATCCCTCTATGATTTGGGGTTTGAAATACTAAACTGAGGTAAAGGCTTGAAAGACGCTCGATTTTCATTCCGACTTTTGGTCAGGCTGGTGAGGAAGCCCTCCAGTTTATGCTGTTTTTTCCACCCCCACATTTATAATTTAAGAGGAAAGAAGAAAGTGGCACTTGGAAAGGATGAGGCGAGTGGTGTTCAACATGCCTGTTCTGGCTGACAGGAACAGTCAGAGAGACATACAAAATCAGGTATTTCAGAAAGGTGAATTGTTTCTAGATGGAATGACTGTAGCTGTTCTGTCAGTGCTAGCTGTGTAAAAAAAAAAGAATAATTGTAAAAAACCTCAGAAAATACTCTATTTTGAGTTGACTCAAAGCAAATCATTAAGACTTTTGGCAAATTCCTTTCAAAATTAATCTAGAACCAAGAAAAACCCTAAGAGTAGTGTTTCAGCTGCCAAGACTTTTAGAACAATTTCAAAATAAAATTAAATGCAATGTATTATTTCCAGTAAAAGTATTTGATTAAAAATTTCATTCTGAAAACAGTTGTAAAGTATTTCATTTTTATGTTTTTCACTCCTCCTTGAACAACATAAGTTTAAAAATCGGCATAAATTAATTAAATGTCATTGTAGCCTAAGTCTGCATCACTTCAGTGGGCAAAAAAATATTTTGGCCATAACATGTTATCCACCTCTGTAAAGCAGGATTTCTTTAGTCTGTTTTCTTTTACTCATCCATCCACCCCACAATTTGTTGCCTACTTTTCCCACTCTCTCTTCCCCATAAGTATTACTGTAGGCTATATAATACGGCATAATCAATGGCGCATGAGCAGTGCTGGTAAGCAAGAGGTGGAATCCCATTTACCGATGGATCGTGTATCTGACACTACCATCCAAGTGGCTGCTTTCACCTCTTTTCAATTGTTGTGTCAGAAAATCAATCCATGACTTCAGCAAAATCTTGACACTTTCTCCCATCTTACAGAGGGGACAGTTAATAATTCATGACCTCTCTTCTTTTTCAAAACTCATTTATTCTGAAGCTAAACACCCCCACAAAATGCTCATTGCTGAATCTGCCACCGTTCTATTGTTCTTCTTCTGAAGTCAAAATAAGTCATAACAGGGTTGCAGGTATTTTTAATGGTCAAATCTCAGGAGGCAATTGGTGATAAATAATTCTGAGGGTGGAGATTGTTTTCACAGTGTGGGACTCCGTTCTGTGCTGTGTGCGCAGAGTCAAGTCAGCTAATACTGTAATTGCATAAACAGGATGGTATTGGTGAAGTTAATTTCCTGTAGCGGCTTCTAGATTTTGCGACAAGGCTGAGTGTGTATAAGAAATGTTCTCATATTCTTGACACATGAAAGGTAAAAATGGGAGGCTTTCTTGAGGTAAATGTGGACATAAATAGCTGAAGAAGGGTTTGTGCACCAGAAAGCTTCTTGGTTTCTCCCCATTTTTACAGCTGATACAATAAAAGTACTTACTTCTCCCCACAATCACTTTAACATAAAATATCCATAAAATATCTATTAAAAAAACAGGTTTAGAGAAGAATTGGTCTGTTCCTCAACTTATGTTTCTGTGGCATTTCATAGCAAGGGAAGGAAGGAGAAAAAAGACTCTTTGACAGCATAAGCAAAACAGTGTTCAATGTGTAGAGTATTCTGGAACACAGATTTGACCTTCTAAGTTATCTGTGATGGGATTGCCTATATCAAAGCAGAGATCACAAGCAAGTAAGCTCATATCCTCTATAACGAACGAAAATATTTCCAGTAGTGTTCCCCATGCACTATCTATCCAGGTCAGAGTTTTCAAGCCTAAGTAATTAAACAGTAGATTTCTGAATTTGTGATTGTGGAGCATAATAAATGCTTATAAGTTCCTCAGACAATTTCATTAAAGCCAGAAAAAGCTGGTCGTTTTTTATTTAATTATCTAGCAGAATATGGCTGGTTTGAACATTTTGACCACAGTAATTTATTTAACCTGCTGTTGCGACCCAGCCCTGGAGTTTATTAGAACTGGTGACTTACTGTAAAGATAAAAAGCTGTATAAACCACCGTTAATCTCCAGAAATGGATTCTGTCTTTTTGTCTTCCTGCTTCAAACTCATCCGTATATACGTCTGCAGTGCTCCTGGGTTTCAAACAGGAGAAGCTACTTAGTATGGAGAAAGAAGATGCTCCAGCGACCTCTCCCAGTTTAGCTATATATACACACATAAAGCCCTTCTGCAGACTCCCTTCTTTCTGCAGTTCAACATGTGCTATTGTCTCCAGCTGACAGAAATTGTGCTTTCATACCTACCGGATGTTCTAAATTTAAATACTATTGGTCTACTGTAAATAACAATGAAATACTTCACTCTGACAGCATTGGAGGCAGCATATGGATTCAAGTTTTAGACAACACTACATGTAAAATGCCTTTCCTTTTATAGCAGAATATATTTAGAGTCTTTTAAGCTCATCTCCTGAACCGAGTATGATGCATCTAGTCATCCAGCCCGATCAACAGCAGAATCACAACTTCATGTCAGTGCAATACATTGTTAACTGATATGTCAGAAAATCAATTAATTACTTTTAAGTAGCAGTTAAGAGTATCCACACAATACTGCCATGTGAATTATTAAAGAAAGCAAGGTTGAGTTTTCTCCACGATTGAAACCCTGTCTTAGAAGAAAGTGCAAAATGCTGCTTCTGCCCTGAAGCCTAATCAACGTTATTGGGCAGGCAACAGGAACCAAAAGGGTGGTGGAGGGTACAAAGTGGGAAGGATGCTACCTCCCAAAGAAAAGCACCAGCAATATGTAATGGCTACAGCTGTTAAAGAAGCCTGAATGATAAACCTTCCCTTCTTCAGAGGTAAAACAACCTCCAAATGGCAGTAATGGCAGACATGGTTCTCAACTAGTGAGCAGAGCAGTGTGGAAAGGGCAGAAAGGACCTTCTGTATCCTTCTATAACGTCACTAAGGGACCTGCTCAGACTTTGTGCTCCCCCTGTCACTGTTGTTTATAGATTTTCGCCTGGGAGTCTCCCCTGGCATGCTGAAGGGAAACATAACCTTAGTGGGACATCATCATCATGAAGCTTTCTGGTTTCTTCATGCCTTGGTCTGTTGGAGATGCTACATGGGTGAATAAATCAGTGAAGGTGGAGAGGTGACTGTGAGGTGGGATTTGGCTTGGGCTTCTTATTTTCTTTCTTCTTATGGTGGCAAAGCTCCTTGAAGTAGGGTCTGGAGAGCTCAAGTAGGTCTTGCTAAAGTGAGTGTGTCTGGAAGGTTATCCCATCAGTGCCACCACCAGTGAGGCTAGGCAGGCTGTGTCATGGTCCCTGCTCTGCAGGGTGGGAGCATAGCCTGGGGTCATGGAAAGCTGGCAGTATTCATTGTGGCATTCCTCTCTCATCTGGAAAAATTGATGCTCTTGGTTCAGCTTGGCCACAAGAAAAAGTGTCCCATCCAAGCCTGTGAAAGATGGCCCTTGCTCTTCTCCCTCCCACCCTTCTCTTCTCCCTCTTCCTTCTGCCAGGAGCTGTGGGAAGGATGGAGTAGGAGCAAAGAGCAACCACATGCTCAGCCTGGGTTTTCTGGGGTTTGTCCTCTCCATCACCATAGCCAGGGAACTCCTTTTGGGTGGCATGCTGGAGGGGAAGATACAGCAATGTGTCTGTAGCACGGGGGTGCTACCACTGCCCAAATACTTCAGCACACAGTGGGTTCAGGCTCCACATCATTGCAGCAGTGGCTACACAGCCACTGTGATTTGCTTCCTGGGGGTTTCAGTCCTGCCTTTAAACTACTCACCAAATCTCCAACAGCACTTGAGGCCTGACAGATTGCTAAATGGAGATCTGGGAAAGGTTTTTCTCCAAAAGGTAATGAGTCATTGTGTATCTGTGGTGCCTGATTTTCCTTGTCTGCGTGGCCTGTAGGAATTCTGGCTTTGTAGGGTTCAGATACAGAGGTCCTGGGTTTTGTGCTTTCCAGGCAGCTGCCTGGTACTGGAGAAGTCTAATAAATGACTCAAATTCATGACCCATACTTGTCAGGGCCCTCTCTGATGGTGCTTCTTTGGCTCCCTAGATCACATCTGTCCTTCCAGCTAAGATGAGAAATGGTATGTAATTTTATACACACACACTTTTTTTTTTTTTTGTCAGAAAATGCCGGTTCATCAAAACTAAAGATTTTACAAAAAATATGTACTGGTTTTGACCAGAGTATGTCCTTTAGCTTCTGGGGTGTGGTGTTGGGTCAATCTAGAGACTGCCTCTGCAGCCCTGCCTAGATGTAGGAGGCCCTGGTCACTGCTCCAGTTGTACTCAGCTATTCCTGCAGACGGGACCCATTCCAGCAGGAGAAGCTGGGAGAGCCAGCCGCTTGGTGTCTAGTGCTGTGTAACCTTCACCTCATAGGTATGGCTCATCCTAGCCACCCAGGAAAGCCCCCTACCCACTGGGAAGGTTTGAAGCCCCACACAGGAAGAAAACTTTCTGAAGTATCACGCTCAGACAGGACATGACCTCCCAGCAAGCCCTGTTTCAGGTTTCTTGGCAAACTTCAAGGAACCAAGAGGGACAAGGTCTTCCAGTTGGTGACAAAGATGTTGGTGGCTTGTTGAAATCTGCATGGGAACAGCTCTGCCAGGCCTCTGAGTGTGGTTTCATTTGGCATTTTTGCATTTTAGCTGTACTGTGGCACACTGTTGTTTCCAGCCCTGTATTTCAAACCAGGTTAGTCTACACCAGTCTGAGTCCATGGGCTAGCTTCTGTGCTGGTACAAGGCCAGGGAGAGGAGGCAAGCTGAGCTGACAGAAAATGTGCTGGTTCTACAGTGATTCTGGCTGAGAAAGTCTCACATAATTAATTTAAGTTTTGTCTAAAGCGTGTGGGTGGGTGGGCCAGGGTAGGGGAGGTAATGGGCAGTCTCACTTCTTCCCTGTGGCCATGTAATGACAGCCTGGGGTAGCTCTCAGCAGAGGAGAGAGAGAGGAGAACCGCTTATCAGTACAGATACAGCTGCTGCAGATGCAGCAGGGCAGAGACCCTGGCACTCGAGGTGGACAGAGAATTGCTATTTGGCTATGGCACAGGCAAGCTGGGTTGGCATCGTTGCTTGGCCAGGTCATTCCAAAGCTCCCTCTCCTGGCCAGCACTGACCTGAGACCTTCTGCTTCCCTGAGCCTGCAGACCTGCAGCATTGCTCAGAACGGGAATGGCCACGCTACGCAGAAAAACCCCAAGTGCTGTGTAGAGTGTGTGTTGCTACCGCCTCTGAGACTGCCACCAAGTGATGCAGCGGTGGATGCTGGCAGGGGGAGGCAGCTGCCTGACAGCTGTGCTCCCAGAGCGGGAAGTCAGCAAACATGTTCCTAGGTTGCAAGGCTCCATCTTTTTCTAAAAGTAACCATTTCACAACTCTTTGACTGTGATGGAAGGACAGCTCATGTCAAAAAAAAAAAAAAAGGGGGGGATAAACATGGTTTTGATCACTTTCAAATGTCTGGTAGGCAGCTCCAAAACAAATGAAATTTTAGCTGTTGTTCCAAATGTCTCACAGAGTTCGGTTTCACTGGAGAAAGCATCCAGCTTCAGCATGGTGAAAGTGCACAGAAATATTATCCCTCTCCAAAAAAGCTCTGGCATTTTACTTTTCCCAGTAGCCATGTGTATTTTTCAGTGAAATCCACCCTCGTCCACAAGTTTGGCAGTCCCCTCAGAGACACAGGCAAATGCCTGTGACATCCCGCTTCCAGAAAAACAACCTGCTTCAGAAGGGCATTGCTAAATGCTTTGCAAAGAGGATGTAGTGCTTCAAAGCTAGTTAAAGACGTGCAAGTGTTGCATGTCAAAAACAGGACGTGTGCTCCATCCTGTTTCATTCTTACTTGCCTCTCTGGTTTTTTTTGGTCTGCGTTATGCTTTTTTAAAATATGTCAGTCATTTAGCTCAGTTCAGAGAACCCTAAAAATACTTCTGTTCATAAAGTGAAACTCTCTGTGCTTTATTGGGTAACCTCTCCACAGTCTCAAAAAAAAGATTGACAGAGGCTGGATGTTAAGACAGGAAAGGAACGTAATCTGATGTTCCTTTCCTTGTGTGTTTTTTAGTATAGCACAGGCCACAGAAGCCCTTCGTTTCCATAGGGAGCCCAGACCCTTGTGTTTGAGAAATGTAAGTTTATCAAAGCATTGCAAGGTGCACAAAGGGATGCGTGTGGGAACCCAGTCATTTCCCAGTGTTCCCGTCTTGCATATTCAGTGAAGTAAAGGGTTTATGTTTAACATGAAGCTGGCTTGGACAGGTGTCCTGCAGTATGTTTGGGAACGTTAAGAGCAATATATAAGACAAAATGCTGCTTAGCTTCAGGAAACCTGCTTTTGTTGACAGGGCTATTTTTACAGTTTTGGAAAGCTGTATGACTAATGTCCCTTCAGTCTGAAAACAGAAGCTATTAATCCACTTTCACTTTTCATATTACCTGCTAATGGGACACCATCAAATGGCACAGTGTTCCCAGCTACTTCCATTTTATTTCAGACTGATGTTTACTTTTGCTTTACAAAACATATTATAAAGGTCCCCAAGGTCTAATCTTAAAATGTGTGCAATGCTCTAGATTACTGAGAGTAAAAAGTTATCACAGTCCTGATTTCCAGATGGTCTGAACACCAAGAGCTTCACTGAAAGTCCATGACAGCTGCAGGTCCTTAGCACCTCCAGAAAAACAGATTTACATTTTTTCAGCTAATGCCTTGCCAAAATGTATGTCTTCGTTAAATGAGTGTTGGGTCAGAACTTACTGCTGAAGCAATGCTTGCAGTATATATGTAGAAATTAAGAATACTTCTTTTCTTGGCTCTCATGACCTCCTCTCTGCCCCCTACCAGCTCCAGGCTAACACTGTAGTATATGGCTGAAAAGTGGCCAGTGGGACAGTAAGTGCAGTTGATGCAGTAAAAATTTAGCTGGGGTTTCATTTCCGTGTTCATTTGACCGGCTTTGCACTGCTGAACACATACACTGTCAGTAAAAAGTATTTATCCGAAAGGACTGATAGGTTTTTCCTAGAATGCCAGAAGAACCAAACCAAAATAAGTGGTAAAGAAAGTTTTTTACAATCTCTTCAATCGTCTGTCAACTAAGGTATTATATTAGGGAAGAAAAGTATGAAACCCAAATCCATCCCTGGTCTGTAGTTTAGTTTTCCCTGGAGATCCATCCTCTCTGATGTCAACATACATGTATCTCGCATAGCCCCATCATTGCTTATCTTTATGTAAATGTCCACAAGGTGTTCACACTCTGATAGATGGGCAACAAGCAATAGGAAAAGGAAGGTGAAAACTGATAATAAAAAAGACATGAGAGAGCCAAGGACTAAAAGACTAAAAGTCTGTACATTTCAAGCCTAACACTATATGGAGGGATGGAAAGAAGGAACCTTTTCTGTAGAGTTAGCATCTGAAGATAGCAGCTAGCGGGGGGTGCTTTATCTGCCCTGTAACAGAGGGGCTATTGCATCCCCGCTGAACCACTGTCGGCAAAGCCCAGGAAACATCTTGCTGTGCAGTTGATGAAACATTTGCCTGAGGTCTCTCGCAGTCCTCCTGTGGCAGTTGAATAATGTCATAACCCTGGATTGTGTAAGAGTTGCCAGAGCAGTAGAGATTGTGCTGTTTCATTTCATGTCACCAGGCTTTCTGTTGGGTTTTCCTTTTTTTTTTCCCTCCTCTTTCCTTTCTTTTCCTTGGGAAAAGGAGTATGTTTCTTGCGCAGGTCTCTCTTTCACTCAAGCAGTGTTAAGACAAAGTTCAAAAGAAAGGAAAACAACGTACCATTTCTTGGTTTCCTGTTCAGTACAAGAACAACAGCCAAACAGCCCCAAACAGTTTCTGGATTAACCTTTCCCAGAAATACATTTTATTTTATTGTCCCTTTTATACCAGCTGCGGTGCAAGAGTTGCTGTGATTCCATGGGAACTGGAACCTGCTCTCACGGAGCGACAGCTTCGGCCATTCCTAGAATAGCTTAAGCACAGACACAATTTTCCTCATAGGTAACGTTGCATGTGTTGAAGTGTTTGTAGGGCCTATAGGTTTGTGGCCATATGCTGACAAGTGAGATTTTAGCATTTTTATAAAACATAATATTTAAAATGCTGACAGTTGTTTCCGCTTGAAATGTGAAAATGGGCCAGCAGCAAATCCCTAGTAAATATTACAGCCTTTTGTTTCCACATGCATTCCCTGATTTCATTAGAAACATCCCATCCTGGAATCTGTAAAACGCAAACCAAAAACAAACAAACAAACAAAACCCTATCAGCTATGCACTTGGCAACATTTCTTTTTGTCTACCCAGATACAATTGCTCCTGCTTGATTTAGTTTCTTTTTATCACTGTCTATGACCATCTCTCCATTTTCTAGAAGGAGAAATGGTTTACAAAAGATGGGCTGAAAAAGTACAGGGAATACATTAAGCACCCTAGCCAACACTCCCCTCCTTAAATTAAAAAAAAAAAAGACCAAAAAACAAAAAACGAGAGAGAGAAGGGATCACAATATGGGGCACTAAGTGCGCAGGGTACAAGAGATGCTCTGTAAATGTCCATTGCAGACTAGGTTCTGGTTGTCCTCCAACTGTCTTTTGCACTCTTTCAGTGGCGGCAGCATTTTGGCATGCTTCGCAAAACAGCTGGACTAAACTTTGGAGTCTGGTTTAACACTTTTGAAAATCTCTCTACCTGTCTGTCCATCCTTTCCTCCACTCACCCATATAGCTATTCATCTATGAATTCCTATGAAGTTGCTGAATTTCACACTTGGTGACAGTCTCATATATACATAGCACTTGTACACTTGTACACTCCTCATGGGTACATTTGCACACTCATGTTTACAAATTTATCAGAATACAGTGGCCGACTTCTGTTACCATTTCTCATACAAAAATCCCATCCCAGGGATATCACTGGAATTATTCCCATGTACAGAGGGAAAGAGGTCAGGCTTAAACTGTCCTGTGTATCTACTGGAAAAAAAAATCTCCTCTTCCTAGTCAGAGGCATTCTCATGCCACCACCCTCTGGTGCTAGTGACTATAAAATACTCTGAGCAGGGGAAGTCTGCAGAAAGAATCATTATCCATATCATTACTGTATTTACTGGTAGTAGATCCTTGCACCTTTGAAACATCTTGTCAGCTGAAACAACAGGAACAATCCCAACCTGGTTTCTCACAGCAAAACTCTGAACTTAAGCCTTCATCCACTTCCACTCTAATTGGGCGAGAAAAATCATCTGAGAAGCTAAATGAAAATTACTAGCCTATAAATGCCTGAGGCAAAAAAAAAAAAAAAATACATAAAAAAAAAATGAAGAAAAAAAAAAAAAAAAAAAAAAAAAAAAAAAAGAGGGAGGGAGAGGAGAGAGAGAAAGATGGGAAGTCTCATGTGAGTTTGGTTAGTGGGAGGGAAAAAACCACGTACTAAGTATGGCTGCATGTCATTTTTCAATTTGCTCATGTTAAATAATGATCTCTAGGGCAGAGAAAGAGTGGAGTGAAAAGGAAGAGCTCTCCCCTCATCTTGTTTAGTTTCTGCTGGTCTTTTGCAGTGTCTGGCCACTGCCTGGCTATCATATAAACCTAAACATGAACCACGGGCAGTTTGGTATGTCTTCTCCTCTATCCTGGACCATGTACCTGATGAGGAAAAACAGAGCGGCCACTGGCTTTTTTGGTAAAGACTTCTTTATCTTCCTTTTTAAAAAGTTTTTCTTTGCATTGTCATGAAATAGAAATCTTGATCGTAAAGTAATAGAAAGTATTGGGTAAAAAAAATTCTTTTAAAGGAATATAATTTCTGTTGGAGCAAAATAAGGAAATCTCTCACTGTGTGCATGTGTGTGCATTAACTTCCACAAGGCAGTTGAATACGTATGGGGGCTTTCACTAGTCTGTTAAGCGTGTTGCAAGCCTTTTTAACTGAATCTCTTTCTTCAGAGGAAATACTTGAAAATAGTTTTTATTTCATATGCTTGGGATAGGGGTGCCACTGAAGCCTGAGGGAATTGTGCTGCTGAGCGTGGCGGTGGAAGGCGATGTCCATCCAATGGCACATAACGTTCAATGGTTTGCAACTTCGCAACAGCAAAGTGATCACAGAGGACCAGGTAGTGCAAATGGTCATTGTCAATTCATTTGAGTCCCAGGGTTACGGTCACTAGCGATGGTCTTTTATGGAAACTAAAGGCTCAGCCTATATGCTTGATGAGATTTTAATCCCTCAAAAATGACTATGGAGTACAAATTTCCCCATCAGAGCATCAAAGATGACTTTTTATCACAAGGATATTTTAGATAAAATAATGCGAATTTTAGCAAAACATTAACAAATTGTATGGTTTGGCCATACATAATGGCCATGGTCCATTTTGCTGTGTTTCTGTAGAGAATAAGACTGTCTTTTCCAGCATGACCGGTACCTCTTGCACAAGCAGTGTGCCAGAGAGAAAGACATCATACTTTTATTTAACATTTGGCATACTGCGCAATTTGTGTCTTTTCTATAATCCTGGGGCCAGTTTTGTTCTTAGTGACTCTCTTTCTGCTAAATATTTACTGAACTAAACGAATTGATGTCTGTGTGCAAAAGGGTTTCATAGCAAGGTTTTAAGCATTTTTATGGTTTTGATTTTAAAAGA
>VZTL01008697.1:0-34661 GCA_013400535.1 Scopus umbretta
TTGTTTTTGTTTTTTTTAACAGGGACACACTGATATCTTGGTAGGTGTAAAAGCTGAAATGGGGACACCAAAGTTGGAGAAACCGGATGAAGGTTACTTGGAATTCTTTGTTGACTGGTTGGTATACTAGAAGAGAAGGAAATAGATCTAATATTTGGAATAAATGACTAATCAGATCTTACCATTCTTCTGAAGTTTATACCTTCGTTCCACTAACTTCCCGTAAGGGTCTGAGTAAGAGAAGCAAGTTATTCTACTGTTTTCAACAGTGGTGAATGTTCAGAAACTTTCTGCTGGTTCTGCAGACCCAAAATAAGCAAAACAATAGGAGCTAAAGAATTAAATCAGGTTAAAAAAAACAAAACCCAAATGGCATAGCATCACTGCAGCTGGAAAAGAGTAATGGTTCGTTTGCACGTGCGTTTAACATGACTTCATGACTACAATGTCAATTGTCTTTTTTACAATGATAGAATAGAAAAACATCTCTTTCCAAAATGAAGTATTCCAAAAGAAAAGAATTGACTGATACAGATTGCGCTGTAACTGTACTTAAAGGATTCTGCTTACTTTGTCTTCGAAAGCAGTGGAAAAGGTTAAAAGTGTGTTTTGTACAAAACTTGGTTTCAAAAAAAATCCTCACTGTAAACTTCAGATGCAAAAGTTAATTAGAAAATTTAGTTATCGTATTTCTCAGTGAATCAGTATTTCACTAACTAAAATGGTATTTGTTTTTAATCATCTTCCTGGCTTTGTGCTACAAATGGACTGTTGCTTATCCTTACAGTCTTCATAGTGCTTGAATTGTGAAGGAAGCTAGAAGAAAACTGAGAGCTCTTGTTTTCAGGTTGCCCTGGGATAGCATAGTGACATCTCAATGGTATTGCACACTGTCTGCTGTCTGAAACTACAGTATCTATGTCTTGCAGACTTCCTAAAACTGTTCTTTATGAAATAATGTGCCTTGGCACTGTCAAGTTAGCTGTTTTGCATGTGACCTTTTTCTTATTTTTATTAAAAACAAAAAATGTTGCTACTCTGACATTAAACCAATATACCATTTGTAAAGGTAAGATATGAGAGCTACTATATGTATATCTCTATATATCTGATAATCTTTCTGATCTAACTGGCTGTATCTGCCTTAACATTTGTGTATCTCTCACATTATGCAGCCTTTTCTAAGACTGCCTCTATACATCACAATGTACTAGTTAACTGTGGAAACTTACGGTTTGTAGAGGGAAGGACTCGCCTATGAATTAATGATACGTCTGTGATTACTGTTCAAAAAATATCAGACAGGAAGATGGTCTTCTCAAATGTGGTCCTGCTGTTAGAGGGGACCTGAGCTTGACTACTTTATAAAACTTGTGTGTGAAATATCCTAAAGAGTACCCGTCTCATTCTAGTGGTTTCTATATGAAGAAAGTCCAATGACAGCAGGGACATTTCCTTACAAGTGGTCTGTGGGGATGTTGCAATTTTGTGACGCTTCTTTCATATGTAAGTAAGTGTTAGGAAAACTTTAGCTCATTAGCTTAATGTTAGGTTGTATTTTCTAACTGTTAATCTCTGCTTTGTAAGAAGATGGGAGAGAGACGTGCAGCAATGTTGTACAAGATGGATCTTGTCAGTTCCAGAAATAGGTAATCCTTACTTTCTGTGACAACACAGACCAAAAGCCTAAATTTTACAGAAGGTTAGTCATTTCTCATATGCTTGTGCCACCAGGGAAAGATGACCTCTGGCTTCCAGAAAGATTCAAAAGACAAAATGTGAAGTGGGAGCAGCTTGCTCGCTCTAACAGGAAATGAGATGCTTGTCAGTAACTCTACTTTTCCACGCTGCCACTGGGTGGTGGTAACTGAGCATAGATCAGTACACTGCATCTCACAGTGAAGTTCCTGTATGTTACACTTGGCTTTTATATTGTTGAAACTAATACTAAAAACTCAGACTGCAGTGTTAGTGATCTTAAAATGCTTGTTTCCCAAAACTTTAATGTTTTCTTGTACTGCTGAAACATAATCACTTGCAGGATCATGTATATAATTTTCAGCCCCCAAATTTAATTTCTCTTCCCTCTACTCTTGAGTCCTTGTCCTGAAATCCGAGAAGCACGTTTAGCCCTATTTTGAGACAGACTTTAATGCTTGTCTCTGGAAGAGAAGATTTTTGGGGCACTGATGTGTGATACTAGAAATTAGTTACCATAGAATAAGTCCATGTCCTGTGTGATGTCCTTACTGCCCATCAGCACCGGAGGAGACAGTAATCCTGCTCGTTGATGTTGAAAGACTGCTGTGTCTGCTTTTGTTATGGTTGAGTTTTGGGGCTGTTTTTATACTGACTCTTCAGGAGGTTTTTTTGCTTTGTTTTTTTGACTGAAGCAAAGATTTCTAATTTTCAAAGTGTAAGAAGTAACTAAAAAAAAAAAAAAGCAGACAATTCCTTGAATGCATTAGATTTTGTTTGTGGAATTAGGGAAGCAAGGAATATATTTGTCCAAGTTTGGCAACCTGTTCATCCACTTTGAAGTCCAGGAATGCTTTTCTTCCAGCTGGAGGAGCGGGCCTGTTTCATGGAAGACTGAATCAGATAGAACCTTAAATATTGTAGATGGAAAGCAGTTCTCTAGATCATAAGAGATTACAGTATTGCAGAGCAACTACATCAGCATGTTCTTAGGTGGTCCTCAGATACTGTTCTATTGAGTTTTGTGGGGAAGATGTTAACTTAAAACAAATTTCAGTGCAGTCACTAAACTACTCTTTGCGGAGGCAAGAGGCAAACTAATGAGTTTTGAAAGAATGAAATGTCTTTACCATTTCTGTATGGTATTTCCTCCGTTAAAGATGGTCTGTAGTGGATTTAGCTCAGTTTTTCAGAGAGAAGCACCATCTAATGCTTGAGTAAAAACTGTTTCAAACTCTATAAGCAAATGTTCCTTTCAGATGGGAAGTGTGGTGACGGTGCCTGACCAGGCAAAGACCCGAATCAGTAAATCCATGTTGATAGTTACCAGTTTGACGAGACTAAATCCAAATCCTTGTTAGCCCAATTCTTTGTCAGGTCATGAGCTTGAATGTCATCAGAATCATATTAACACAGTTAGACAACCTCTGGACCTGAATTCAGGTCTGTCTGTTTCTGGGACTGCCTTGGCAGTCCAGATGTGTCATAAACATGATGTCTTCCGGCTGCTTTCTGGACGGGTAGAATATTAGTGAGGTGACTAACTTAATGCTGATTCTAAAACAGTGAATCCACCTTCTTGTTTTAAATGATTGTATACTTTTTTTGGTGCAAGAATAGAAATCTGGTATTGGTTGCTTGAAGTAAATATGGCTTTAAGTGAAGAATATCCTCTGAGTAATGAAGCCCTTGTATACCAGCAAAATAGCTGTAAGCTTTTGTTTAATTGACTGTTTTAGCTCTGTTATAATTACTTATGTTGTTGATTATAGGGTATTAATGGCCTGAGCAATGGATGGGAAGTATTTAACTACTGAGAGAGAAAGGTTTTGACTGGTAACAGCAAGGGTTTTGAAAGTAGAGATCTGCGCTACAAGCCTCATCGTGCTTTAGGAGTCTTGATTGTTCTGCGGTGTGTCACACACTGAACGTCTGAACGTTCTGACTGAAGTCGTTTTGAAAGTCTTTAAAATTACGTTCTGTTTAGGAGTAGAAATTCTGTGCTCCACTTGACCACCACTAAGTTCTTTCTGTGCTTTATACAACGAGCTTTTCGGCATTTTCTTTTAGTAGTGTGCTAGACAACCCTTTTTCGAATTTTACCCAGTGTAAATTACTGCAATAGTCTGCAAGTGTCGGGTGGCAGAGCTTACTGTATAGTTGTTATAATAGTACCCCGCTAACATTACTTTTTTTATTTCGCTTTGATTGCAAGGAATTGAAGTGTTGAAATAATAATGGAATTAAGATGCAGTGAAACTTGCAATAATATTCCAATTGAGTCTTAATTCTTTGTACTCGCTGTCAAAGGCAGCAGCCATTCATAATTTAAAACTACAACATTTGATAAAACTTCATGTTTAGAAAAAATAATGAGGTGTAACTGAGGTTTGTATAATTCTTCTCAGCTTACCATAGGAATCATAATGCTTGCATAACCATACTTTAAACAGGATGGTTTAAACAGAATGATCTCATTAACTTCATAAAAGCTCCTTCCCTCGATAAGTGCTTGTTTAATACAGCCTAAAGGCCTGACTCAGCATATTTCCAGAATTAACTTATACTTAGATGCAGTCCTGTCTTATAAAGTAGTTGTCCAATATTAATGCAACTGCAAATAATACTATGTTGCACTTGCAGCGCTTATTCATGAGGCAAGTGTAGTTTGGAAGTGTAGATCAGTGCTTGATTGGCAGTAATTTTTTTTTTTTTTTTTTTGTTAAGCATGTATAGTGTTCTCTGGGTATGGAAGCAGGAAATAGCTTCTATAAAATTCCCATATAGGTGCTGCAGTGGTGATTTAAGTCATACCTACATAATGTGGATCTTTAGTTGTTGGGGTTTTTTTAAAGGTGAAGGGATTATATTCCAAGACTTTGTTTTCTGCTGTTTGTTTGCATTCCTGTGGTGTTCCTGTTGGGAGAGCTAACAGTTTATATCATCATATGAACACAAAGCATACATGAGAAATTGGCCGGGAGAATACAAGGTTTTTCTATTAATAGGTTCTGAACATATCAAGCTACTTCTGTGGAATCAGCTCCTTTCCTGTGTTCTGTAATGAGAAATTAATTTGGGGGAGGTCTGACTAGTTTATTTAAAAACAAGATCTGCAATGTGTGCCATGGGTTCACTGCTTGAGAATGCTCTTGTCCTCTGTTATAAACTAGAGTTTGGGTTCAGAATACTTGTTATTTTGCATATATGCATCTCTGGACATTTCTGCCCTATTTTATTGTGACTTGGAGGTGTTTGGTTTTGTTTGTTTGCTTGTTTTTTTGTGGTTTGGTTTGGTTTGTTTTTTGGTAAGCCTGTTCTCTTTTTATTGCTAGAATTTCGTTCTTAGCTGTGTACAAGGCCTCAGCAACCAAGGACTTCTTGCATGACTGCTCATAAACAAAGTTTGTTATGTTGGAATCAGGGAAGTGAAGACCACACGCTTTAGTCAGATCCCTTCTGGAAAAAAATGTTCTTTAGTTGCTGCTTCCGATAAGCTGCAGTTGCTGAAAAGAATGAGCAGCTGTCTGTAAGTGGCTTGATAGCAGCGAGTACACTCAGTAAAGAAATTGCCAATTAAGGTCAGGCAGTCATGTCACTTTAAAAAAAAAAAAAAAAAGCATATTCCACTTGTCATACCGTCAAAGCTTTCTCTTCTTAGCCACTCTCTTATCTTATTAATTTAACGTTCAACTCTTAACAGGCTGTCTTGTTAGCTGTTCTGAACTTAGTATAGATTTCTCTCACTTTTTTATTTTTGAAAGGGTTGAGATGATAGATGAGAGTGCTTAAGAAATAGTCACTGAGAGAATTCACCAACTTCAATGTTATAACTTGGGAACTGAAGATAGTAGTGGAATTTAATTAGTGTCAGAGTTTGTAGCAAAATGTAGGTGTATGATCTGCATCAAGACATTTTCTTATGCAAAATGGAAATAATTTCTTTACAGATAGGATGCTTATTCTTGTACAAACAAATCCTTAGATATTTCTAATGCTTTATATTTAAGAAATGGTCTTTGGGTATTGGCTGCTTCAGAAGTGAAAGTATTTTTTTCTTTCTTTATCTAGTTCTGCAAACGCTACTCCTGAATTTGAAGGCCGGGGAGGAGAAGAACTTGGCACAGAGATAGCAAATACACTCTACAGAGTGTTTAGCAGCGAGAGCAGCGTAGACTTGAAATCACTTTGTATTAATCCCAGAGAGCACTGCTGGGTTCTCTATGTTGATGTATTGGTAAGTAAGGAACTGAAAACAAAGATTCAAGGAGGTTTTTCAAGGCGCTGACTGGCTTAGCATAACCATGTGTATTTTCATATAAAAAAAGCTCATAATGTGATATAATACTTCACAGCATAGATGGCCATTTTTTTTTAATCTACCTCTAATAGTTAATCACTGCTTCCAATTTGCTCTTTTTCTTCTACTCTTCATGCCGCTGCTCCACTGCAGAGCTAATAAAACACCGAATATTCCAAATCTGTCTCAGATAACAATCGGTGACTGACAAGGAAATTGCCACTAAGGCAGCTAAACTTTTTTCCAAGCTAGGTAGAACAGCAAATGTATCATTCTAATGAATGGAAGTTAGCATGGGTGTATGTTAGCCCTAACATAACTGTCCATCCTCTCTACCTCTTTGCACTGTTATCAGTACTAATTCAGTAAAGTAAACTAGAAACTTCTCTGGCAAAAGTTACATTTGGCCTGGGCACTTTTTCATGAAGGTTGTATACATGTATTGAATGTAGAAGAGAAACTGTTCCCGTTAAAAAAATGTTTGTTCCCATTAAAAAATGGAAACTGAATTCTATGCATATAAACCTTGTGCATGCAGCAGCTCAATTTCCAAACTATTCTGTATTTAAAGCACTCTGTCATAGGCATTTAATAGAAGTCTGCAAGTCAGACTCTCTTAAATATTATTTCCAATTCTTAATGGTCTAAAGTTGAGGTTTTATTTGTCAAATTTGTAACTGAAAATATGTTGAGGGATTCTTCTGGAGAAACTGGTGGCTCATGGTGTGGATGGGTGCACCCTTCGCTGGGTTAGAAACTGGCTGGCTGGCCGTGCCCAGAGAGTGGTGGTGAATGGAGTTCAATCCAGTTGGCGGCCGGTCACAAGCGGTGTTCCCCAGGGCTCAGTTTTGGGGCCAGCCGTGTTTAATGTCTTTATCAANGGAGGAGAGGGGTTGATGGTTGGACTAGATGATCTCAGAGGTCTTTTCCAACCTTAACAATTCTATGATTCTATGATCTTGGTCACAGGAATCTATAAATACCTATGAAATTATTTGCAAAATGTTAAGCTGTCTTGCAAAAAAAAATAATACAGGGTTTTGTTAAACAAAACAGGAACATTCAGACTAGGACCTAAATAAATGTGAAAATTAGTCCATTAGGTGTTTAAAAAGCAGAAGCATTAGCCTAATTGTTGTTGATATGGTACATACTGTGACTTAGTCCGCATACAAAATGATCAAATATGTACCACTGCTGAGTGCTTTAACAGTCCTAGTCAGCAGCTTACTGGAGCTTGGCATAGTTTAATAGAGAATGAAGTGTTAGTTCTGAGAAATCACACTGGGGCCTTTAGTTACTAGGTAATTGCAAGCAGAGGTACAGAATATTAAATCTTGTGATTATTTATGCAATGTACTGCTTAACATTGCATAGACACTGCATAAACAAAGACTTTCATAAAGCTGACTGCTGCAGAAGTAGTTCTGTATAGCTTTCATATGAAGTATAACTGGTCATTACTTGATTCTTCCTGGACAGATTTGTTGATTGTCCACAGCTACAGAGAAAAAACAGCCTTGGTATTTTTATGCCACTACTTGTATCAGGGTTATGAACATCAAGACCTATGTTATGTGATGAATTTTAAGTTTAGCTTTTTTACAGTGCCCATAAAGAATCTGTTGTAGGTTCATAATTAGGACCCTAAACTTGATTAAGTCTTTTTAATGTCATATTCTGCAGGGATTTTGTGTGTGAGCCATTGAAGAGCTGCTGGTATAGTTAGAACAAGATACTGTTAGCACATGTCTCTTATTCTGTTCCCCCCTCTTTTTTTTTTTTTTTTTTCCCCTTCACCCTGGGCCTCTCTATTTTCACATTTTTGAGGTATTTATCCTATTTCCTTTTCTAAATCGAAGACACATATATCACATGTGGTTTATACTTGATGTAGGTGCCCGATACCTACAGATTTTCCTGAAGCTACTTTTGCTGAATCATACCTATAGAATTCTATTTTAATAGTACATGGTGGAAGTATGACGCTTGTGCTAATATAAGGTACTACAGGTCATATTATTCATCATTTGAGGCAGGCAGATTCTAAATATAACAACAATGTTTATTGAGAGTCCTTTGGATTATGTTTTCCTGGAAATTGTTCACATTGGTGTTTGTGTTCATAGTTAAGTTGGAGGGAAAGTAAGTCTTAAATCTGTTGTAAGACTGAAACTACTAGTACCTTGTGGTCAGGTGGGAAGGTACTGGTTTCAAGTCTCTCATTCCAAAAGACAAAAACCCAGAAAGAATGTTACGAACCTGGAGATACTCCATTGCTATGTAATTTTGCCGTGTGCACTCTGTTTGAAGCACCTATATTCAGCTCCTGTGTGTAAACAAAATTTGAGATATGCAATCTCAAAAGAGAAAAGAGTATATTTTGCATAGTCATGCAGCTTATTGATTAAAAACATCTCAAATATTTTCTAGTGGTCAGTGTACTTGGGAGGTGCTATAATTGTGTACATTCAGACTGGAAAGAAAATAACTTCAACTATACACACTACAAAGATGCAGACATATGGACACTTACAGATATGTGTCAAAGGTCAAGAATATATACCTTGAATTTTCAAAATACATGCATTCTTTCTTAATCATAGAAGGCATTCCACTTCCAAAGAGTAGCTCGTGAATGTGGAGACACACGGTACTGCAAGACTATAAGCCTGTTCTCACCCTCTCTGTCTTTCCCTCAATTTTCTTTTCCCTTCTAAGTCATTGGTGTCAGAAATAAGCTTTCAGGCGTTTTTGAGGGTGTTTTTGATACGCACAGCTTTCTCCACATAGTTCGCCCCAGCAGCCTGCAGTGCTGAGCAAGGAGAATCAAAGTGTACAATTTCTTTTCATTCCCTACCCGATCACAGTACATTGTGTGTTGCGGGGGGGAGCATTAGGTTCTGTTGAAACTTTAGCAATGCACTACTGAGCATCCCTCAGAGGATTTCCTCATCTTTTCTATTCCCCCCTAGTTTGGGGGAGGGGGTAGGAACTTAGAAATCTGTCCTTTTGGAGGACTAAGGCAAGGTCTACAATGTTTTCTCTTTTTTTCCACCCACTTTCATTTGTATATCATTAAATTAAAAGCAGTCCTTTCTAAAGACTCCTTTGCTTCCCACAACTCACAGTTGTCCAGACTTTCTTAGTCCTTAAAAAAAAAAAAAAAGGCGGTGGGGGGATCTCACTGCGACATGCTTCAGCTGAGAAGAGTTTTCAGTTCTTTTTGGAGGAATTGTTGTACCATGCCTGACACAGGCTGTGTTCCTAGCCTGTAGGTGCCACTGTAATACTGATAAGGCTTTAGAACAGCAGCCTGAGCGTAAGCCTAGCAACAGTGCAGGCACATCCCATTATTGTGTTTTAATAACAAAGATATTGTGGGGCTTATTGTGTTATCCAGTAAAATCTAATAATGACTGCAAGCGGTTAAGTTAACCTCTCTGTATCCAGCAGCTGTTTGCAAAGAAATAATTTGATCACCTTTGTATTAGGTTCTATCCCAACTTCTTATTCTTTTTACACAATTCAGTCTGCCTTCATAAAAATAAACTGTCTTTCCAGAATATCTGATTCACGATTTGCTCCCAGTGCAGGAGTTTATCTCATTCTTGAATAGATTTTGAAGAACAATCAACGCAATCAGTATTGCAAAACTTGGTTTGCTCTCATCATACAGCATAGACTGATGTAATTGAGCAGCATCCATATGTTCTCGCTGGAGTAGTTTCAAATGCTTGCTGGGGATGTGTGTGTTCATTGAATAGTACTGGCAGCTCAAAGCAGAGCTTGTCAGAGAGCTAACACTAGGCTATGGCCAAATACATCTTTGAGTTGTCTGTCAGCCTGTAGAAGGTATCAGTGGTTATGGGAGCCCTGCCTTTTTATATAGTATGCAGTGCTGCTGTTCTCCTGATCTTCATGGGAAGCAACTAAGCTAGGATCTCTCCACACACTTTCATTCAAGTGATAGTGTTATCAGCAAGTAGACTTTGACATCAGAATTTCCTTAGATCCTTTTCAGCTGCACAACAAACCTGCTGAGGACTCTGTTTCCGTAAGAGAATAGAGAATAAATCATGATGTGTCTTCGTAACTATACCTCATATAACTAGCTTTTCATACCATGTTCTGGGTGACAATTTGCGTTGCTTCTTTGAAAACAATTTTACCGATTGGGTTTGTCCAGCTGGTGTTTATAAAAGTCTCCTCTTTGAAATAAAGTGTAGAAAATGGATTCGCTTGATTTAACATTAAAGCATGAACATGGTGAGTTTATAAAAAAGTATTCTGGTCATAGCCTAGTTCACAGCCTTAGCACAAGAAGAGTAAGAACAGCGGTGGTTTAATTTCAGCTGCTATTATTAAATTTTATCATTAATTTTATTATGGAGTGCTTTAACTCTTCTATTTTGCATGTATAATACAGTCAGCTGAAATCGTAATTTCCTATCTGTTGTTTATTTTCATAGACAGGCTTTAAAGATAACTTCGGTTTTTAAGAACCTGTTCTGTTCTTAATTTTGTGCCATTTCAAGCAGGTTTAAGTAAACTAAGGAATTGATTTAAAGGTACTAGCCTGATTTGCTTTTAAAAAGATTCTTTTTTTCCTCCCCAGTTATTGGAATGTGGTGGGAACCTCTTTGATGCAATCTCTATCGCAGTGAAGGCAGCTCTCTTTAACACAAGGTAAAGCACAGATCTCATTTCATGTGAGTGGAAGTGGCATGGGAGGTGGAAGAGAAGTACTCTCTGAGCTAAGCATTTTTAATGCTTATTTATTTAAATAAGAAATACCCAAGGCAGCTTGCATTCAGATACAAGGCAGTCCATTTGCATGGAAGGAACATGAACTAATGACTTTGAGTCAGTTTCTAATAATCAAGTGTCGTATTGCGTTATATGCACAGTCAGGCTCACAGTATAACTTTTGTTCTGTAGCCAGATCCAGAAAAAATTGTCTTGACCATATGGCTTTGTTGCATAGTTGGAGGCCTTTATTAAGAAGTATTTATTGATAATGTGATGCTCCTGAATAAGAAGCCCTCTGTCAAGCTACTGGTTTGTAACTAGCCCTGTTTTCCTACTTCTGATGTTCTTTCTCATTAACTGTTAGTCTAGAGTGCTTTTTAAAACTAAGAGGAAAAAATGGTTGTGAGAGATTGTGGGCAGAGGGAAATGATGTGTCTTTAAAAGAACTTCGCCTCATGCATTTTAATTCAAAGAATGGAAGAACAAAATCTAGTAGAATGAATGATGCAAGTGCTCTGTGTGTGTTTTAATGATAACATTCAGTAATATTTTTTTTCTAATGTTTTTAATCTTCCTGATCTGTAGATGAAAGGGAATACAGAATTTTGTAGCACCCTTGAGACAGAAACTAGTGAATGGCCTTGCTAAAAAACGTAGCAAAAGTAGCTGGAAGAGGTGCAAAAGTTAGATGCTTGCAGGCATAAATGTTTTGAAAGTGGCTCTCATTGTTCTTCAGCGGTGAATTAGAGATCTGCTAAAGTCACTGGCATAGTTCTGGCTTATCTGTCAGCGCACAGTACTAGAACTGGAAAAGTACGTGCAAGAAGAGGAGGAAAATACACTTTTGAAGACAGGCACTGTCTCTTGATAGAAACACTTTAAGAGGGGATAAGGGAAGAATCCATCTAAGACTATAACTTGTATCTATTGATGAGAAATTTCCCATGTTAATCAAGTTCTCAACAGTAACTTTTAACAGTAGATTGTTTTTGTAGCATTAAGAAATATTGTCACAATGTAATGGCTCACAAAAGAGTTGATGGTACACTAAAGGAAGAAATGCCTATGTCTCTGCGTGTGAGCTGCCAGGATACAAAAATGGTATAGTTAAAACAGTTGCTCCCCTGTGAGTTGTTTTGCAGATCCAAGGCACGTACTTTATTTGCAAGATAACTAGGTCTTTTTTTCTTATTTCATCAAGAAACCTAGTTTTGAATAAAGAGAGAGGATCATATTAAAAGTAATTAAAATGAATAAAAGACAACCTGTTGCTTTGGGAACATGGCCAACATGGAGAGTGTAATTGTTTTAATGAATCTGCTTTGTTTTTCTTCTTCTGAAAACTGTATCTTTCATATAATCTTTAATCTATGGGCAAGCATCCACAGTCTTGTGGAAGTCAGATATCAAATCAAAATGTGGTACAGTATGACATAATGCAGAGCATGTTGATTTGTGACCTGTGAAAGCCCTGCCTATTGATTTGAGTAGGGAATGCTGGTATGTCTAATCCCATATGAGCTCAGAAAGTCAAGAGGTGACATTCAAAGTGAAAACCTGTTGTCCTCTCTATTCCTCTCCCTTTCCTTTGGTACCTACTAAGTTTTCTTTGGATTGACACAAGGTTGTTTAGAGTAGCTGCTCGCTCTCCATAAAATAGTATTGTCCCAGCAAGACAAGATGTCAGTTCGAAGATCACTTCAGATTAAGTGTTCTGAACTTCGCTTGACATGTGTGTCTCTCTTTGAGTCTTACTTGCCTTTCATAATCTGTTTACAACCAGGGTTTTGTTATAAGTGTTTTCAGATCTTTGTCAGTCTTGACTGCAGCCTTGGAACCAAGAGCAGGGAGCTCAAGCTGCTGGGTTTTTTTTGAAGCTACAAATTTTTAGATATTCAGACAGGCACCTGAAAACCCTTCATCCTTTAAATCTTGCTCTAACCATTTTTATAATAGCTATGGACACTTTTTTTTCAGGGCTAAGTAAATGCAAAATTGTAACTTAAGGAATTTTGTGCAAGAATTATGGGATTTAAATCCTTTGTATATCTGACCTGACTCATCATATTCCTGTCAGGCATGGAACAATGACAGTGTGACTGGTTTAGGGGGAGCATTTACTCCTTGGAGTTTCATATTGTTCATTACGTTCTAAAAACTACATCAAGATCATGTGCAAAAGGTAGCAGATCTCAAACTTTCTTCTTAACTGTGTCTCCAAGGAGCTTGAGGCTGGATTTATCCATGAACGAAGTAGATACTGCAAAATGTGTAAGTTGCTACTGTGTCAGGACTTAGCATTGAACTCCATCCTGTGGAATGTGCCTACTTGCAACCAAGGCAACAGAAGCTAGTCAAGTTACAAAAGCTGCCGAGTTTATAACACAACAGCCTTGCAAATGTCGAGGGTTTTTGCTGGGCAGCATGGTAGAGGCAGAACTGATGCCTGCTTGCAAGGGTAAAACTGATTTTATAGTTGGGAAATCTGGCTCTGCAGCACACAGAAAAGGGCATTGTTCGTTATGTGACTAAGTCCTGCTGTACAGATTGCTGCCCTGATTAGTTGCAGGAATCAAAACAGAAAAATAAAAGTTGCAAAGTGAACATGTACAGCTAGTTCTTAAGATAAATCTTCATAAGCTGGGAGAGGAAATCTCCAGTTTGCTGGAAGTGCTCTTTGTGCTACGCTCTCTTTGTCTAGTTTTTCTGTGTATATACCCCCTTTTTATGCAACTATGATGCTTGTATCTGATCAACTATCTTTTTGCCTCTGCAATAGTTCTAATTTATACCTCTCTCACCTGTTCTTGGCCAAAACAGCTCTTTGCAGGTATTTTTCAGGTATTAATTCTGGCAAGAATTAATTTGCAGACCAAACATTGCCTCCCCACCCCCCCCCACCCCAAGACCAAACATTGCTCTGGTTTCATCCTATTTTAGGATGGAGTTAAAAATTGCTTAATCTCACAGATTTTCTTGAAATCCTCATTGTTTTTAAGCACTGCTCTGGCACATACACTTTTTGTCTAGGCTGTTGTCCAATGTTCTCCGTTGTCCTGTGTAGCTAGAGGGTTAGTCACCTTGTGATGTTATTCCATCACTTTTTAATGGAATATTTTTAACTTGAAAACAGGCTTTGATGCATTTCCAGTGAGTTGTTATGTAACTCTGCAAAGCATTTTGAGTTTCATTTCAGGAAAAAGTACACATTGTAGTTGTTCTGCTTACTGAAAGTTTTAGTTTCAGCTTGGTTTGGGCCAATGTTCTTGTAGGGAATTTGTTCTCACCGAAGCAGGGTTAGCTGTTGTGAAGTACTCGCCTCTAGGACTTTTAGCCACAAATGACTAAAATACTCTTCCAGGAAACAACAAAAATCACTTTGCGTTGGTGGGGAAAAAGTTCATTAAATCAGTCCCTATCTCCTTCTCTTTTAAGAGACTTGATGCAGTGTAAAATATGTAAAAGAATGTAACCTCAAGAGTCCAGTTATAAAACACAACGCTACTGTAAAAGTACTAATACAAAAACAGATTATGGTTACATTCCACATGGTTACTGAATTTAGCTCTCTAGGGACGCCTTGAACTATTTTATGTTCTCAAGTGCAAATGGGGATACATGAGAGCAGTATGGTTGAGCTGTGTGTGGGCTTTACTGGCCGGTAAAGTGAAGTCTCTGTCACTACTCCATACCAGTGGATAACTGGATAAATGAGGGTATGTAAGACACTGAGGTTCTCGGCTTCTTGTGATACCATCTTCTACTAAATTGTTTTAAATTACTTTATTAATTGTGCTAAGAAAGCTGCATTAAATCATCCTGTAAAACTCCCCTTAAATGGCTGTAACAAATACAGTACACGTATCACTGATAAGGAGCCTGTCTGATCATTTGTGAGAGAGCTTGTCACTCACAACTGAGAAGAAAGCATTCTTGGATTTCTGCCTGGGTTTTTATCCTTGGTGGTTGCTTTTGTATATCTGTCCTTAGAACAGTAGAGTCTTCTGGCTCCTTAAAGAATGAGAATATCTTGCCAATCTTCCCATCTTGCTAAAGAGAAAGGATTTTACTAATGTCATCTTTTTTCTTTAGCTCAATCTCCTTAGTGTCATTCTTTTCTGAACAGCTTTATTACTTGTATTTGCTACTGATGTCACAGCTTTGCCAAGCAATGCAATTGCTGTAATTCTGACACCTTTACTGTTGTCTGCAAGGTTGGGAACCACAGTACAAAAGGATTCAGTCTTGGTAATTTCATTCCTGTATGTCTAGACAGATGCACAAAGAATTGTTCAGAATTGCATTGTACAAGTTCCAAAGAATCTCTCCTCATATATTAGTGTAAAAACCAGTTCAGAGTCTAACCATTTGAAAGATGTAAATATGGTGGTCTTATCCTAAGTACCTTCCTGCTTTGTGATGTTTTCTTCCTAGTCTCAGTGAGTTGTTAATACTTTGATAACTTTCTGCATTTTTTCCTAAACATTTAGCCTCATTTAGAGGAAAGGGCACTTCTTGGTGTTGAGACTGTATGACACCTGTATTCATTATCTGTTCTGGCAATAATTTTTGCACATTTTGTTTCCACAGAATACCCAAAGTGCGTGTTCTGGAAGATGAAGAAGGCTCTAAAGAGATTGAGCTGACTGATGACCCTTATGATTGTATTCGTCTCAATGTGGATGACGTACCCTGCATCGTCACACTAAGCAAAGTAAAGCCTGACAAATTTCTGACCTTCTACCTAGAGACTTCAGTTTCTATTAACTTCGCCTGCTGTTTATTTTTCCCCTAGGGATAAAACTTGTGTTACAGAAATGGTCAGTGTCCACTCCACTATGTGTATATTCTCCTAATTAAGAATAGGAGTATATATTCTCCTAATTAAGAAGAACTTTTACTGAATTAAGGTTTTTTTTCCCACCTCTGACTTGCAGATTTCCACATGATGCATTCTTAAAAGGCATCTTCTTGCATGCTGAAGAGTTATTTATTATTTTTCATCTACTCCTCGCTCAACATCCAGAGCAGCAGATACTTCAGTATGTTAAAACAAATGGGTATTGTTCTGAGGCACAGAGGTTGTGTGATCTGCCTGGAGTTACACAACGAGTATTTGTTGCTGAGGACAGAACTTTGTTTTTGTGGGTGCAATACTGTCCTTTCCTTTCAAACTTTTTTTGGTTTCCTTTTTGATATATTGCCCACAACTAAAGCAGCTGATTTGCTGGTTGCTGCATTTTCCAATGCAAGAGTTGGTGATTTGCTTAGTTATCTGGAAGTTTCTCTCACATATCTTTTTAAGCAAGTTTCATAAGTAGTAGAAGGGCCACCACTGAAGTGGCAGGCTCACCCGAGTCACAGGATGTGTAATTTTTACCCAGCGAGGAGGAAAGTCCACGCTTGAAGTTGAGGAGAAAGGGGAATCTGGAGTTTCATATAGATGAAAACTTGGTCTGAGAGGAAAACAGTATGAAATACTGACATGTTTATCTCACCTCTGTTACTTATGTACACATAATTTGGGGCCAGAAGCTGTGTAAGTACTGTGCTGTCAAGTCAGTCACATGATATTAGGATGGGAGGCTGTAGATAGCCAACAGAGCTACTCTTCACAGTTTAACTTCTTAATAAAGAGCTTACACAACTGCAAACTAATATGTTGTTTTGTCACTAACTTACAGATTGGATATAGGCATGTGGTGGATGCTACCCTTCAGGAGGAAGCCTGTTCTTTGGCCAGTCTGCTTATTTCTGTGACCAGTAAAGGCGCCCTCACTTCTATGAAGAAAGTGGGGAAAGGTAGCCTTGATCCTGAGAGTATTTTTGAAATGATGGAGGTAAGGAATTTTGAGCAGTCACCGATGATACTGGATGAACTGGAACTTGAGTATGTGAAAAGCTGCAGTAAGGACTTGAAGGGCAGAGATCCTGGTGCTTTTATTAGGTGCGAAAGGGACTTGTTGAAGGTCACAGGCAGTTCCTTTGAAGCAGAATCTAATATGAATGGAAGTTATCTGAAACTTTTAGGTGCCTGAAATGTATGGTACTCACAGTTGTTTCAGTCCAGTACCTCACAGCTGTAAGACTGCAAAGCTTAAGTTGATAAACTTTGAGAATATTTTTAGAGGACAAGTTCCCTCTCTCATTGTTGCCGTTAAAGACTAAAAAAGCAAAACTTCTAACATGGTAAAGTCCCTACAGAAGTAGAGATGGTACTTTGAGTTGGTAGTGCATGGTGTTCTCTTCTAGCACAACTCATTTGTTTCATGATAAGATTACTGTTCTCATTTTACTGTTGTTTTTCTTTGCTCCTTTATTGGGCTTCTGATCTGTCCCTGCTCCATGAAAATACTAGTATCTGGATGTTGTTCACATCCACATAAGAATTTAATTTTAAACCTTTCTTCAGGCTCTTCTTAAAACTGTCTTTGAGTATAAATTCTCATGCCTGGATTTGGCCTTGAGTATGAGACAGAACTGGGTTTTGAACTTGGAGTCAAAATAAAAATTAAATACTTCAAACTGGCTCTGTTTCCTAGAGATCCAGAACTAATTTCAGCATGGCTGTAGCAAGGAATGCAGAACTTGGAGCCAAGCTTGAAAACAGTTGGTCTCAAGTGGAAATTACATGCTGAGTATATATGGCACTTCACTGTTTCGTGATGTTGATCCAGAGTGCTAATCTCGGTGGTACTGGTGGGCTTTTTATTTGCATCCAGAGAGGTCACTTATTCCCCTTATCATCTGCAAAGATGTGGAGAGGGGGATTATCTCTAACTTGGCATCCTAAAGAAACTAAACTTCCCACGGACATCTGATGTCTCTTCCTTAACGGATTTTGAGTCCAGTTCTAACTAAATGTCATAGAAGACTTGAGATTTTGGATCTAGGGCTGCTACAAAGAGATGGGTGCTTATGTTAGATACAGGTTCGTGGTAGAAGGTGGCCCATATGCAAATTATCTGCAGAAGGCTTTGATTGGAGCCTCTATTTTGATCACAGATTTCACTCTACACTGAGTCCTACATAGGAAACAAACTTGCGCAGTTCCACCCCCAAAGGTTGTGCTTGGGGGTTATATAATGCTCATCTAAACAGTAGTCAGAGATGCGTATGGAAGGTATCCATGGAAAATCTTCAAAACTACTCTGCTTAAGAGCTTTACTTGTTGGTGTCCCTGCTTGTTGGTGCAAGGAGTTAAAAGCTTAAGCTGATCACCCCATGAGTTGTGCTGTCTCTCACTTGCTTTGGAAGAAGTCTTCCCTCCTGGGTGGTGAGCAGTTTTGAAGGAGTTGGGGGGTAAAGCTGATGAGAAGAAACCAAGATGTTTTCTGGGAGGTCAGAGACTGTCTGGCTCTGCCTCAAACTCAGCAGGCTTATTAGGATACCAAGAAAAGTAAAAAAGCCTGGGAATGTCCAGTGGAGGAGCTGCATAACCCTTGCTTGATACCTCCATTACCTAATGATTTGGCTGCAGGTCAGAGAGCTTTCAGCTTTCCCTGCCTCGTAGACAACGGATGTCCCTAGGACATATCGCTGAGGCAGGCAGCTTCATGGGAAAGTTTTGGGAAGCTGCCAGCATCAGGCTTTTTTTACTGAGTTTATGATCTGATCCATAAGAGAGGCAAGCAGGAATAAGATGGCAACAGTGTTGTGTGTTATGTTAATACCAAAGCTCTGCACAGTTCCCATGCACTTTGACCTGGTGTGAGTGGTGATGTCCTACACTTGAGGAGAAAAATGCAGAAAGTATATCACCCCTCAGGACTCCAGGCTGCTTTTTTGATTTTTGTCCTAGCGCGGAGCTGTAACAATTCTTGTGTGTGCCCCATTTTATTTAGCATGACTCATAGTGTCTAGGATTGACAGCTACCCTGCTGCATCAAAGCTCTTTCCGAATTTGCTTTGGTGCTATGGTCCATATTCTGTCAGCTGGTTCTTCGATTGGACATGTACCTTATTTGAAGGTGTGTGTGCCCATGGTGTTGGCAGTTGTCATCAACAGGTGAAAGAGAGCTTTGTGGTCAGCTGTATGGCAGGCATAGGCTTCGTTGCATAGACCCAAGAGCTAATAAAGACCAGCTTAATAGAATCTGTCTTTGGCTCTTTAGGGACAGGTAGGCTCTTTTCATCTCTCTATAGAGTCAGTATTTCAGGTCATTTAGAGAAATCCTGGGAAAGCTCCAATAGGCACCACTGCCTTCAGATCTTTATTTCAGTATTGGCCAACATTTCCCTGTCCTGCAGCTTCCACAGTACAGTTGTGCATGTGGGAAGAGTGGAGGCTGGTATTGGAGCTAATTCTGATGGGTTTCCACTGCTGGAGTTTATTTCTGTAAAGAAAACCTTCTGTTAACTCCTCTAAGGTCCTTGGGCAGTACAGAATTGCACATCATAATGGAGGAGTTGCCCACAGACTGATTTGGCGGTGCAGCAGGGGTGCGTTTTGGGCTTCTCTGGCCCCGTGGCAGGGTGTTGAGCTGGTCTAAATCCAGTCTGCTGATTCTGAGCACATTCAGAAGAGTTTATGGAACTTTACATTAGTAGGCTGCTTTGCTGGTCAGATATCTCTTGTCCTCTGGCAGTTAGCGTATTGCTTCATATTGCGTGTGCTGGCTAATTTGAGTGTGTGCTTGTGCCTGATATGAATTTAATTTGTATTCCTGGGTGATCCAGCGGTGCACAGATCTGGTGTCAATGGTCGTGGAATGCTTCTCTGATGAATGGGAGCACTGCCTTTACTTGTATATTTTTCCAAAACTTAATCAAATTAAAATGAAACTTCCACCACCATTATTTTTCTTAATTAAAAGCATGTTTTTATTATAGCAGCTGGTGTATATTAATCATTAAAGGGAAAATATTTATTGATAGGAAGTGTTCCGTGAGCGTTGTCTTCCTGTTAATAAGCATATGTCTCAGATTTGTTTTGCTTTCTTTGCATTGCAGACGGGAAAAAGAGTAGGCAAGTCATTGCACATAGCCCTTCAGAAGATTTTGGATGAAGAAGAGAGTTTGGGGACCTCACGACAGAAAGTTGGATTTCTAGGATGAGTTTTTATTAAATGTTCAAAACTGTTTTTAACTGATTGTGCAATCTTGTCAGTTTGTGTATAGACAAATGATATTTTTTGTTCCAGTACCTTTATCCTTCTGGCTCAGAGGCTTTTAAAATGTTACTAAGCATGAAGCTAGCTACAGTAAAATGCAAATAAGCAGGTTTGAGATGCTTTCCATATGGACAACTGTCCACACCTAGGAAGTGCACCAGCAGCAATGGATGCAATTGCCTGGGAGGTGCTTGAGTCTGTTTTCAAGAGTGACTGGTGTATATGTCACTGAATTTTGTTTGTGTGTGTTCCACTTCTGCAGGCCAGCTGCTGCGTTCTAGAGCGTATATGAGGGTGTCCGTGGTACAGAACAAGCCAGGTTTTGGGCCTCTTGAATTTTTTTTTTTTTTTTTATTCACCAGCCAGATGAGAACAGCACTTTGTAGCAGTCTTCCTTCAAATTATCTTACTTTTCTTTGAATAAAATGTGGTTAGATATTGCTATTAATACAACATGGTCCAAAGTTTCTAATTTGTATTTTAAACCAAGATTTCTTTGCTTACTAGAGCTCCGTCTATCCCTTTTGCCAAGAGGTACATTAGTAACCTAGCCAAAACCTCTCACAGTGGCTAAGGGAGAAGGGAAAATCAGATAATTTTTAGGAGGTTGATAATTCAGCTGGAAAAGCATAGTGGCTGTCAGTAATGGTCCCTTTACAGGGAAAGACAGAAGATGGCAGGTAAGGTATGCAATCACGTTGTATCACCAGGTCTTCAAAGCAGTGGATTCCCTCCCTGCATCAATTGGCTGGCCCAGCAAAGAGTAAGAACTGTTTATTTGGCAGGATAGGAAGAGACAACAGATGGAAGAAGTCGAAAGAAAAAGTTGATTTTCAAGAAATTGGTATTTCAGCTGCGAGTGTTAGAAGGATCGTTTTGAACAAACGTTATGGCAAAAGTTCCTACAATAATCCCAGAATCATTTAGCTCTTACTCAAGCAGCATTTTCTGAATTTCCTGATTTAATTTCCTAGTATCAAATTAAGTGTATTCTCTTGTCTGGAACATGTTTGCTGGGGAGAAGGAGAAAGTTTTTGCTGAAGGAGAGCTGTAGATATAGGACAAAACATACTACAGCTCCAATTAATAATCATGATCACATTAAAACATACGGTGTACTTAAGGTCCCAAATCTCCTCAGCCCTTCTCCTAGAGCTCGCTCACATAATTATTCAAGGTGACTGCAATACTACTGTGTATTTCAGATGCGTGTAGCTACTACTATAAGGAGAGGGCAGGTTGAGGAAAAAAAAAAAGTTGTCCCACAAAATTTGCCCAAGAGGTCTATTTTGAAGAGGTGGGATTTTTTTCAGTACATTAAGTAATGGATTAGGTATGTTATGATAGTGCTGTGTAGTAATACAGGCAAGAAGTGACAATGATTATATATATCATCTTTAATCACTCCAGTAGGGTTATTCTGTGTGAAACAAAGACTAACCTGACATCAGCTTTACGGTAGCTGCGATCCATTCCTTGCCACAGAAACCTACTTCTAAGAATGTAGAAAGAAAGAAAACTGAAGGGAGAAAAACCATTTACAGTACTTTAGACTTGCCACAGGCAGTTTCTGTTTGGTCATGTATTGTTTAATGTTTCAGAAAATGGTTAATCTCAATGAGGATTGCAAGTCTTAAACCACAGCCGTTCTCTGAATAGCTGTTGCCTGTTTTATTACAGATTTGTAGTTGGGATACCAAAAGGCTGCCCAGAGTTACTTCCAGAGTGAATTTTGTAACATGGTAATAATAGCGTGTTTCTACATAGCCTTCCAGCTGAAGGATCTCCAAGCATTTTGCAAGTTACATCATTTAAGATGCTTCTTGTCCCCTCTCCAGATCCTTTTAATTTTAAATTGATAATTCTGAGAGCCGGGGTGAAGGGGGGGAGGGAAGAAACCTCGCTGTGTTTCAAGCGTGTTAACTGACACCTCTGTGGAGATGAATATATTTGCATTCCCTCTCCACTTCTTGCTAAGGATGGCAAATATTTAGCCCATCTGAGATCTAGGCTATGTGCTCAAGATACCGAAAAAGCAAACTCTTGCTACCTGAGCATGTGTGTCTGCTGCTCGCACAGGGAAACCTGTGGAGTAGCTGTGTATACAAAAATGGCTACCCCAGTCACAAAAGGCTCGGTACCAAGCACTTCCTGAGAGTGAAAGTGTAAATTAGCATGATGCAGGTTTCTGCAGTACCGCCTCTAACCATGCATGTCCTCCCCCCAGGGCTTTTGTAGCTGTGTAAGCAGGCACAGAATAAATTGGGGGTCTTCAAGGGGTCCTATTCCTTCCACACTCACTACCTTCCATCTGTTGGCATTGAAGAGCAGTGGGGTAGAGTGTGGCCCCAGTTCAGACTGGGGCTGCTTCTACCCCTGAGAGATAAATAATGAGCCGGCCCAAAAAGTATTACACAGCTGCTGTTGGTCTCAGCTGCCCCTGGAGCTTTGCTGCTACCAATTCCTGTCCCAAATGGATAAACAAAGCGCTGACAAGGGTAAAAGGGCCTAGAGCTCTCCCGCTTGATACAACATCTGCCAAGAAATCTTTGAGACTGTGGTTCTCAGGCATGCTAAGGGCTGTGCTGCCCATTTCTATTTTCTTAGCTCTCTTTAACCCCTCCCTTCCATCCCAAACAAAAATAGCAGATTTTTAATAGAGGCTTCAACTGAGACTGCTCCTGTTCCCATCTGGGCTGGTGGTGGAAAGTTCCATGTGTTGCTGTGCAGATATTGCCACGTTTTCATTGACTCGAGTCCAGTAGAACTAAGAGGAAACATCTGCGGAGCGGGATAGTTCTCTGTTTGTCCCAGAAATTAATTGCTTCTGGGAGTGTCGAGAGGCTGAAAGCTGTGTACTAGAGATGAGGAGTCTAGCAACTCCTGCTAGGCTTCTACTTGTGTTGTCTAAAATGCACCCAGCTGCAATTTACCTCCCCGCCCCTGGCCCATCTCTCCCCGCCTAAAGGTACGCTTGACAGGGACAGTCCCCTTGAAGCGGGAAGAGGGCAGGGCTGTAGGTCAGTGGACCTGACTGGTTTGCTTCTCGTGTTCCTCCAGATCTGGGTTTAAGCTCAGGGTGATGCACAGCAGATTTACCAAGCCCAGGAATCCCATCAGCCAACATTTCGCAACTACAGTAGTGGCTCAACACTGCAATGGTGTAGTTTGGGAAGGAGAGGGGAGCTTGTTCTGGCCTGGGGACAGGGGTTGAGGTAATGGCGAGGAGAGCGGCTATGCCACCTTCCGTTGGGCTTTATGCAAACTTGCTTTAGCACAGCCTGTTGTAAAGACAAGTTAGTGGGAGCCAGAGCTCACTCATGGTTCCCATGAGGCTGGAGTGTGCAAGTCTCTTTTGAGGGACTTGGCACCTTGATTTGACATAGATAATATCTCAGAGTTTCTGCATTTTCTCTGTAAATAGGAATTAACTGGGATTTACCACCTTCTGCTAGGACGGCCTCCAACTTTTCTTTTAAACTTCAGCAGATGCCACTGCCCTCCTCAGCGGAGGGATGTTCTCCACCCCTGCTGTGGCACTGGTTTACTTGGCCTGTAGTAAGCAGCCATGGAGCCCCAGAGCGAGGGGAAGAGGTCAGCATGACTTGGTAAGATCTGAGAGGAGAGTGCTCCAGTCCTTACCCTCAGAGCCTTGTTCCCTCCTTTCCTTTAAGATGCTTGAGCAAAGCGCAAAAGCAGACCTGCAACTGGGACTGAAGCTCTTCAGCTGTCAGCCTCCATGCTGTTGTTCCTCCATGCTCCCCAGCCCCTCGTCTCCTAGTATGCTCCTGCCTATTTGCACTCCCCGCCGGTGTGAGGCATCTGTTCCCTCTAAGGCAAAACATGGACGCTCCTGGTAGCTGTGCCTCACAGAGGCAGGTGTCGCCTGCCTGCTCCCTGCTGTCAGGGAGGCAGCTGCCAGCAGCTGGTTTCAGGCTGGCACTTTACATGTCTGCTCCCTCGCTCCTTTTCCTTTGGTGAAGCCCCGGACTCCCAGTCATAGTGCTTGGCCAAAGCAGGGCACTGTGATACCCATCTTGCCACAGAGAGACCGCGATGCCTTGTTTTTTCCTTGGATTGGCTGCATTCTAGCTATGCAGTAACAAAGACCTTTTTGCTGTTCCTGTAAAACAATGTTAGAATCTCAAACGTGCTGCTGTTAATGACCCCCTGGTGATGGTTTCAACCTCAGTCTCATCGACTGGAACACTTTTTAACAAGGCTGTGGTTATCTTACGAGCTCTATGAACATCTCTGTTGCTGTCCTGTTCTCAAGAATAGGGTAGGATCCGCAGCACAGGCACCCCTGAGTTTTCACGTCACACCATTTGTGGATCAATTTGATCTCCCTGATTTAGACTGAGAAGATCATAGTTGATGCAGCCCTTTAGCTAATACCTTGGGAGGGGAAAAAGGAAATGAAATCTCAGCCGCTTTCTGTTGTACAGAGGCCTTCTTCCACCCAGTTGCCATGGCGGGGACCACAGCCAAGCCAGTTGTGCTTGGGTGTTGGAGGTAGTCAGAGCCACCAGCCTGCAGGCACTCCCTTCCAGAGGAACTCTCTGACCACACGTTCTCGACGCATTTTGGCAAATGGTAAGTTTTGATACTTCCAGGGTTGGAAACCTATGGGTTGAAAAGTCATGATTTAAGTCCTACTTCTCTCCTTTCCTCCCAGAGAGAGACCAACTTTAATCTGATGAGGCTTTTCGAGGGCCTGGATTGCTTTTTTCCTGCTGTCTGATCACACAACCTTTTCTCTAAATTGAAAAAGTTAAGGAATTCATGAGGCTGATGCTGAAATTCTTTTACAATCCCTAATTCAGCATCCACAGCCATATGAAAGCAAACCAATCGCTCAAAGGTGAGAATGACATGCAACCAGATCATAAGCTGCCAGAACCGCCGTCTGCCTGCCAATCCTAAAATACTGACTTCAAATTCAACGGTGACTTCACTTGAGCTGATGCCGAGACAGTCGGTTTCATGCATCCTGCTCAGCAATCCTACACAATTAGGCATTTCTCCAGAGTTCTGGTGTTAGACACTTGACTACGGTTTTCCTTTGGCTGGTTGGATTTTGGGACATGGATGACAGAGAGAAAAGCAAAGCAGTGAAGATAGCCAGATTGACCCCCAGCCCACAGGAGCTGCCTGCTCCAAGCAGAAGGGAGGGTGAGTCCTTTGGTGCAGCTCCTTCTGGAAACAGGAGGATTTTGAGCAGCTGATAGCACTTGAACTCAAGTTCTCCACATTTGGGTCTGGTTTAAGGCCTGAGGATCTCCTTTAGCACAGATCCTTCTGCCTTGTGACCCCTGGTGAACATGGGGTAGGGATGTGAGTCGTGCTTGCCATGGGATGTGAGGGGAAGGCTCCTTCCTTGGGTTCAGAGCCAATTTCTTAACATTGGTGCTGGGGGAACATTTTGGCAAAGTGCTGACTCTGTGGTTTTCCCCATCATTGTCCTTGTGAAAACCGCCCTTTCCTGAACTATTATCGCCTTTCTTCTCAATTGGTCTCAAAAACAATGATCCATAGATTCAGCTCTTTCCATTTTAACCTGTTCTGATGTTATTTATGCTGGTGGAAATCAGGAACAAAGCCAGCACGAGTTTGGGCAGTGGCTAATTAATATCAGAGATTTTCTTCTGTTAGCCCCGCTTCCTCGCAGCCTATTTTTTACTGTCCACCACTGTTTCTCTCCTGTTCCTCTTTGAGGTTACTGTGGTGCCGCTGAGACGCGGATCCTCCCCCTGCAGAGTGGATTCGGTGAAGGTGGCAGAGGTACGAAACCCTGCCTGCTGCCCCAGCCGTGGGTCAAGCCACCAAGCTGCACAGCCCCACACGTAAAGACACTTTTGGGTCTTCCCTTTGCGTTCCTGCTGGCAGAGCCGGCGGGGGGAGGTAGGAGCCTTCCCGGAGGAGCGGGGGGCTGCAGGCAAAGAAGAAGAATCATTTGGCATTGTGGTGGTCTGCCTTTGAACTGGTAACTTAGCCTTGAAAAGCCAGCGCTGGTAATTGCCTCTCTTGATAATAACCATGTGAATACTGTTATCTAGTCCACCTTTCCACTTTCCAGCCGTTGTGCGGTGGCGCTGCCTCATTTCTTGGCTTGGCAATACCTGCTCATTTGCTAGGAGCTGAATCAAAATAGCCTCTGATCTTGCTGCCCATTTCCTTGCCTAGCTGGGCATGAAATCACAGGTCTGCATCATTGCCAGGAGCATCCAGCTTCCTTTCATGGGCTTATTCCAGGCACTGTTTTGCTAAGTGAAGGCCTTCCAAATTCAGCATCGCAGCCTACTTACTGGGTTTCCCAAAGCCACGTAAACTTTTCTGACTGCTTCCCTGCGGCCCTGGGATGGTTTCCATAAGCATTCGTTCTTCTGCCCTCTTTTTTTGATCTCGAGCCAGTTTCCTTAGAGCTAACAGGAGCTACTGTCTGATCAGGAGACCAGGCTTGAAACCAGGTAGCAAAGTGCTTTTATTGGGAAGTAAAATCCATAGTTGTACAGATTTTAAAAATCATGGACAAAAACCTGGTTTCCTGGCATAATTATAGCCTTTCTCCTTCTCATTAACCCTTTCATGAGAATCAGCTATTGCTGTCTTCCCCTGGTGCCTGCTCCCGTGCTCTCCGATGGGCTATACGTGCCTAACAAACCTTCCTGCTGTTGCTCCTCAGCTCTGGTGTTTGCTGCTTCCCTTTCAGCCTCAAAGGTGAAGGGTTCCTGTGGCCAAAACCTCACCACCATCTTCCAGTTCTATTAGTTAATCTAATAAAAAGGATTATCTCTACCTACCTCCCACTTCTCCCTTACATAAGAAGCGTGAATCATCGGGATCTCAAAAGGATATCTGCCCAAAGAGCTTACAAAGGACCGTTGATAGACCCGTTATTTAACTGGAACCGCAGCCTCAGGCTTCAGCGGGAGCCCAGGCAGGGGCTGGGCTCGGTATGGGCAAGGGCCCTCCAGCTTTTTGGTGGCTTTTTAAGTCCACTTCTTCCCATTTTTCTCTTTTTTCAAGAAAAATTATGGTGGTATCCAGCACAGGATCTGCTGGCTGGCATAGAGAGGCCCCCCCTTAGTTGCAGACCTTCAGCACAGGGGCCTTCACGCTCAGAGAGGGGCTAGGGCTAGCCAAAAGCCACCCTGCCCTTCTCGTTTCAGCTGGGGAAATGGAGAAATGCAATGTTCTGGCAGGTCGCAGCTGCCCAGAAACCTGTGGTTAGGGATCGCCATCAGACTCCACATCAGAGCCATCTGTTTCACACTCGGCAGCAAAGGGAGCATTTCATCTTTTTCCCCAGCGTGGCAGAACATAAATCAAAGCAAAGGCAGGCAAGTAAATCTGGAGCCAAGGAAAACTGGGAGGTGCTGAGTTTACCAAAAGTACTTTGGATAGGTCAATGCTACTCAAGTGTCAAGAGAAGGGAACATGTATGTGTATGCAGGTGTCGGGCATCTCTTGGGCTCCATCCCATTTTGGGATAGTCCAGGCAGGAGAACGGTAATCCCCCAAAAAAATATATTCTCTGGCTGAAATCAGAGTTGGGCTGTGTGTGTGCTAAAGGGGAGTGAAAATGAAACCCATTCTTCCCTGGCTTCAAAAGTTTGGGCTGCAAAGGAGCTCTATTCAGGTAGCGTATAAGGGCAGGGTTTTCCTTACTCAGCCAAAGTGCGAGGCAGGGTAACACAGTTATGGCCAAACTAAATCAGCGGCAGCTCTTTTTCCAGCCACACCCCTGTTTATCTCAGACTTTTTATGTTCCTATGACTCCAGTGGTTCAATTGCGCTGGGTGGCATCTTGCCTTAATTTTTAAGAAAAGTTTTAAGGTTAATGGCTGATAGGCGGAGCACTTTGTTCTTCAAAACGCCTGTCCGTCCTCTCTCTACATGAATTTCCTCCGTTTGCTCAAAGGTTCCTGTTCCTCCTGCAGGAAAGACTCACTCGCTTGTGCTGCAGCCGCTGAACAACCCCAGCAGCTAAAAAATGAGGCAGTGGTCTTGGATTAGGCTGTGGAACTGCTCTCAAAGCAGCTGGGCTGTGCTGAAGTCAGGCTGGGACCCTGCGAGGGGAACTTGGGGAAAATGGCTTTTTGTGGCACGTGTTCCCCCCATCCCAAGTCCAGCTCCTCATGGTTGTCTGTTACAGCTCTGGGGTATTTAGAAGCCTGAACGTTCCCAAAACTGAGTGAAGACCCGAATTTCTATGTATTTTTGGTTGCCTAGTGACTCAGGTGGCCCCAGGGAAGATCCCTCGTGTACTCAGCCTGACTCCGGAGCGATGGATGTGAAGCATCAACCAGCTTTTCAGAGCCGCTGTGCCTCATGAAGCATCTCAGTGGTTTGACAGACCTGCCCAGAAGATACTTTGGATTATCAACCCTGGCGTATGCCAGGTTTCTTAAGTGCAAAAAGCACCTGTAGATTTTGACTCTCAAAGGTATGAGTGCTGCCAGAGGAGGAAGGGAAGTGGTCCAGCACCAGGCAGATGCAATGCACTTGGTATGGAGATGGAGCAGCCTTCCTCTTAATGGGACGTCTGCAGTAGCAGGTCGAACATCTTCCCAGCTTTCTTCATGATTTTGCCCAGGCCTGCCGAAACACAGTCCCTTTTTGGATCACTTTTGGGACAAAGATGTAGAGGCTGAGATCTCCCCTTCCTGCTGTCCAGCAAGGGTAATGGAAAGGGTTAAAGAGCAACATGATAAACAGCCCTCCAGTTTGATTAAACCCCCTGGAGCTGTTGTTTGGTTTCCTATCCTACAGAACCAAAAGTGGTTTTGGAAAATGAAAAGCACGTGAAGCCACCGCATAGTCTGGTGGTGGGGACGTGTTTGCCACTGCAGAAGTCTCGCTCCCCTGGGTGGTGCCACCCAGGCACCTCCAAGGTCTTGCTGTGATGCTGCTGCTGGGCAGCCCCACAGCACTGACCACCCTTGTCCTTGCAAAATTGCCGTAGGGGTAGGGGACACTATAGCTGATGCAGCTGTCCTCACCCCCAAGGATGGGACTCACCATGAGGAGAGTGATTTACGCTGGAACTGCCCCGGAACTGGCAATTTGAACTCAGGGCTGGCTTGCAGAAGCCACCCTCCATCTCCAGCCATCGGTGCAAGTAAAAGGGGGGGGCAAATGCCAGGTCAGCCTCTGCTGCCCCCCCCCCCAGCCCCAGTCAGGTCCCACAGCTGAGGGGGGTGCCACCAAGCCACCCTGCATAGGCACAGACTGAAGCCTCACTGTAACATAAATTTGGGAACTGGGCGAGAGCAAAGGCACAGCCGCACACACCAGAGGGCTGCTGTGCACTGCACCCCCCTTTTGGAGAGGGGTCCCAAAAATAGAGGTCCAAACTTATTGCATTGGAATCTGTGTTCAAATTGTGGCTAAGAGCAAACAAGAAATTGCCGCCGGTTGCAGAGGGGAGAAAGCAGCTGGCTCTCATGGGATGGCTCAGAGCTGGGAAGAGGTGGCATGAGGCGCCAGACATGGAGAGACAACGATGGCAGGATGACCCTGCCGAGGCCACGGTGGAACTGTTTTTTTGAGGTGTTAAGAGCTGTCCTCCCCTTTGAGCAGGGACTACTGTAGAAAAAAAAAAACACAACAAACCAACCCGCTGCCTGCCCTGCAGCTGCACTTGGGTGGGGGGGTTGCAGGAGCCCCTTGCAGTGGGGATAAACCAGAACCCTCCATGCAGGACCTCGCATCGCGCCATGGCGGGGTCTGGGGTGCTCAAGCCCCCCGCATGCTCCCTCCACTGCTGCCCGTGCTCGCAGCATCCCTCGCTGGCAGCCCCGCCGGGGCAGGCTGGCCCCCCGCTATTCCCTCGGCCGCCCAAACTCCGTTTCACACCTCACATCATCGTTGCCGTCGCTGACACATGAGATCAAACCTGTGGCATTTCGCTAAGATCTGTAGGAAATCATGCCACAGCCTTTCCTTATGTTTAACTTAGCAGGCTTTCAGTAGATTCATTCCCCTTTTTTTTTTTTTTTTCTTCCTTCAACAAAAATAAGCAGCGTGCTAAGAAATGCAAACCCACTGGGATGTTTTCAGCCTTGGCCGGAGCAGCCCGAGCCCCCCCCGGGGCCAGGAGGCAGCCTCTGGCCGGGGCTCAGCGGGCGGCTTTCTGGGACAGCCATTTCTGATTGAAGCCGGTGTTAAGCCGGCTGTCTGAGGGCAGAGCTGAGCCATTCCACCTCTGCTCGGCGTCGGACGGCTGCGGCATGGCGCTCCGGGAAGCCTGCCTATTCCTCTGCCTCCTCTCCCTCGCCCAGGTCTCCGGCCAGCAAAATGCCAAAGTCCGGCAAAAGCCGGTGGCTTCCAAGAAAGGTAAGGAGCGGTGGCAAGGAAACCTGGCGGGGCTCGGGGGGGATGCAGTCACCCTGGTCATTTGGGCGTTTAACAGTTTAACTTTTTTTAAAGCAGTTAAAACCCTAATAAAGTTTATTTTTTCCCTCCCTGTGGAAATGATTGCATAGCCTTTCTGTAAAATAGCGAGGAAACGGAAATGTTTTTGGTGGGTTCCTACCTTGAATAGATTTGATGGGACAGCTTGGTCTGAACCTCAGAGGGCAACATATTTTCCGTGTTACCGCTAAGGTTCACCCCAGACTTTTCCTCTACTAAAATCTCCCTTTCTATGACCCCTACCTCTCCTCATTAATTTTTCAGAATCAAATAAGTGGCAGATGACAGACTGCTGTTGCAGATTTGGAGACAAAAGTAGGCAGATAATATATAATCCATTAAGTATCAACATGGATTTTTATTTTAAAACACTTGCCCTGGGTGTATGCCAAGCCGTACACGAGCTCCAACTGTTCAGGCTTTCCAGAGGGCAATGCACACAAAAAGATGCCTAAGATTTTTTTCCTTAGTGGGTTTTTTTTTCCCTTTTCTTCTCTTTTTTTGCTGCTGTCCCATCCTTTCTCCCTCTGACTCAATGCACGTTAATTATAGGAGAAGGCAGGTAAGGAAGCGGTTTGCGTTGCAGCCCAGCACCGTGTGAGCCTCCCTTGCCTGCCTGACGTGTCCGACTGCAGTCGCGCGGGCTTGGACCGCTTCTGGCGGGCACTTGGCTGCTTGGAATGAAGCAGGGAGCAAGGAAGAAGCATCCCAGGAATTCGCTTGGCCAGGCTGCTCGCTACGCTCACCCGGTGGCTATTTTCGTCTGATCCCAACCTTGAGAAATTTTTCCTTTTTCTCCTATTAGATCCTTCTATGAAATCACTGCATAGCTGCTTGTTCCATGGCTGTGGCTGTTTTCTAGAACAAAAATATCTCCTTGGGCTGGTACAGGGTACATATGTACATTGCGTTTACTGGATGCACAACGAGAGAGAAATGAGTTTCTTAGAGAAATCTTATTTTTCTCTCTGTGTCACTGGAACTGCTGTTTGTAACCCATTGGTGACAAGCAGGTGAGAAAAAATCAGGTGATGGGAGAAAAATCACCTTTTTGACAGGAAAATTTGGCTCTGATTTAACCACATTTTTCAGAGGGGAGGGGGCAACATTTTTTTTTCTGAAAATCAAGCCATCTGAAACAGCCGGTGGCAATTTCTCCCAACAGCTTCGGGGTTTCTTTTCAAAGGAGAGGTCAAGTTTTCTTTGGGGAAAAGGAAAAAAAAACAAAAAACCACCAAACTTGGCATTTTTTGGCCAGCTGCATCCAGCCCTGCGGTGGGTCAACGGCCCTGCCTTTGCTGGAAAATTCCAGCACTTCTTGGTTAACTTTTTTTCTGATTTTTACCAACACCAGGGCTGGGGAAAGAGGGAGGAAAGCCCTAAAAATCCCCCGCGAGGCTCCTCTTTGCCCCCAGCCCCTTACCACGTCCAAGCCCACCTGCTGGAGGGGCCGGGGCTCAGCCACCCCTGCCCTGAGCGAGGGCAGGATGACTCCATCCCATCCCCATCCCAAGCCCCCAGCGCCTCGCCATCCTGGCTCACCCCCTGCCCTTTGCCAGGGAGGGTCGGGCAGGGTGAAGCCACTGGAGGGTTGGGGTGTTTGGCTGGATATTTTTTTTTTTTTTTTGTATTCTGCACAGCCAAACCACAAATGTTAGAAAAGAAAATGATGAGTCAAGCCAAGCTTTTTCTCTTTTTTTCTTCCTTTTATTTGTTTTTTTTCTTTTGTTTTTTCTTCTTTTTTGTAATTATTGCTTACATTTGGATCTGCTTCAGAACAAAACCGGTGCTGTTTCAACATGAAAAAGCCACACCATAGCATTTAGAAAATGCTGAGATAGCACATTCACTTTGCCTGCTGTTGAGGTTTTTTTCCCCCCCTCAAATTGCTCCCCAGTGATTCTCCCAGACGCAGTGGTTCGGCAAGCTCTCCCCGAACCTCTGTATCTTGCCGGGCAGGTGGGATTTGCCCTCCTCCGGCGGCTGTGGGGGTCTCGCCCAGAAGGATGCCGAGGGAAGGCAGGAGCCATGCCGGGCGATGGCACCCCCCAGCTCAGGGGTCCAGGCTGGGGACCTGCCAGCCCTTTGGGGGGGTCCCCTTGGCCACAGCCGCAGTGGGGGCATGGAAGGGAGCATCTTTATGTAGCGCTCAGGTGTATTTTTAAGGTAGTTGGAGCCAGCCATCAGAGTCCGGATGCTTAAATCAGCGGGTAGGGGCTGATGTGGGCACTGCTCCTGAGGCTGGCCCAAAATGCCTGTGTAATCCTGGAGCCTGGGTGCTTGGTACTTTTCCCAGTCAATGCCTGTGAACGTTTACACTGATCTAAACCCAGTGCAGGTGTGTTCGGTTCCCTCCTCTGATCCAGGGACAGACTGCAATATGTGACCTGACTTTTCCAGCTGGGACGCTAAGGGTAATGCCTGGTGCCAGAAGATACACCGATGGCCAGGGTGGTTTGATGATGGACGTCGTGAACCAGAGTGATGCTCGCCCTGCTGAGTGACAGAAACCTGTTCGGATAGGAACAAACTGGATGATGCCTGCCCAGGCAAAGCTAAGCAACCCAGCTATAGATCCCAATTTCACATAGGGATAGTTAAATAATCAAAATGAAGTACAGAGGGATTCAGTTGTTGTTCAGCATACACTTAGAACAAAGGAAAATGGGCAAGAGCTTCCTTTTGCAGCATCAAATACATTACTGGCGGGGCTTTCAAAGCAACAGACTGTTGCGACCCACCTCCCTCTGTGAGTGTCCTTTTCATCTCTGCCCACGCTTAATCCTGCTGCTCATGGTTAGCCACACAAGGACCTGCTCCAGCTCCCATGGGCAGCATTGGAAGCCACCACGCTGGCTTCAGTTGCAGCAAACTCAAGCTGTAACAGCCTTGAGCGTGGGCTTCAGGAGGTGAGCCTTGAGGAAATAACTGCACAGAGACAAAATCCTCTGGCAATAGAATAGAAAACTCAATGTTTGTCGACGTAGCTGCGGTACTTGCTTTGTAGCTGAAGTGCAAATTAACTACGCGCAGTTCTCCCTGCGATGTCCTAGTGAAGGCGCTGCTGCAGGAACATCTTGTGGCCCAGGGCTTGGAAACTATGTGGTGAAAAGGGACAGGGTGCTTAGGTAGTTATCAAGGAGACATGTCCACCTTGCATGACAGGGACCCTCTAGATGGGAACCCACCAGCAAACCTGGCTAGAACAATGTAAGGCGCTGCCCCAGCAAGATTCATTGGCAGTGTCCTGCTATGGCCCTTGGCTGTTTCTTAAACCTAAGGGACGTTTGTTCTGCTGCAAGAGAGGCTTGCATGGGGAGGGGGGGGAAGGCATTAATTAGCTGCTTCCCACAAAGTGTTTTCATCAAAGGCACCAAAATAATAACTAGTGCCTCAGTGTTAAGTGAACCCATTAAAGTTAATTGAGTAATGAGTAAAGCAGCTTAATGCCCTCCTCCTGATGTGTCTGGTTTTTCATATTCATGGCACCGTGTAATCTTTGGGCTGGTAGTTTTCATCCACATCCATGCTGCTTCCCCACTTATCTGGCTTGGTGCCTCGACTCCCCGTCTCCTTGACCCTCAAGGTAGTCCATCCGTGAAGTAGTGTTCATGGGCGAATTGTCCCCTTTCCTTTCACCCGTGAGGACTACCAGATGCTTATGCAAGGTGAGGTGAAGCAGCAGAGATAGATAGTGTAACAAACACAAACACCTCAATGTCCGATCTCCCAGCACCTCCAAGGCACAACGGTCCTTTTGTTCCTAGACAGGAGAAATCCGAGTACTGATTAATAGTTGGTTGGAGCTGTTGCAGAGGTGACACACCTAGCAAGATGTAAGCTTTATTAGCAGGCTGTAACCAACTCCCTGGCCAAGGAGGAGTCTTCTTGCAGCAGGAGAGCAGCTCTGGCCAGTTTTGGGGTACCTGCACCGGGGATGCTGAAGGCAGAGGCAGGGCAGGACAGCTGTGATGTCCTGAGTGACGGCGTGGTTCGTAGGCTGAGGGATGGGGTGGCTGATCTGCAGTGGCAGATCTAGTGGAGGTACTGCAGCCCTTCCAGCCCCTTCCTGAGTATCAGCCTAGCAAGCAAAGTGCTTTCCTGCCAAGGCACACATGGGAGTAGTCTGACATGGGGGCACAGCAAGGAGAGCATGCAGAGAAAATCATGTGTTAAGGTGTTTAAGGAAAGCCAGGAGGGTGTGCTGTGAATAGAGAGAGAGAGAGAGAGAGAGGGCACATTTGTGAGGAGTTTAAAAAACCTGATAAATCCTATTCAGCAGCAGCTTTAAGTTCCCCACAAAACACTTGTGTGCAGCAGGGCTCCTGCTCAGGAAGGGCAGCATTGTATGGTGCCCTCCTGCATTTCGGGAGCTTGAC
>VZTL01008697.1:35049-46487 GCA_013400535.1 Scopus umbretta
GGCATCTATAGGAGAGGGATTTGCAGAACATGAAACAGAAATGAGATTAAAATGCAAGTTAAGGAGAATTTTCTCCTTAAAAGAAAAGGAACACAAGCAAAATCAAGGCTTTAGTTCCAAGCTCACATTCACTGCTTTGGATATTAATGCGTGGCTCTGATTAGTTATTGTTTGGCTACAGTACCCTGCACTCTCAGGGTTTAGAGCTAAAAAAAAAAAAATTGCTATTCTTAACAATAAAATCAGAGGCAAGTAGAAATTTTCTCTGAAGACCCCAAGCTACGCAAGCACAACACTTCTGATCAAAGCCTATTAAAAAAGACATTTTTCTAATGCACGCATAATTAAGATGATTGAATTGAAATTGCAGACTTTTTTTCCAAAACACTCCAACAGCTGGCAGTGCCCATCACAAACCTTACCTCCAACAAACTCACCAGAGAAAGTGTAGCAGCAACTGGGGAAGAGCGAGGCCAGGGGAAGGGGCAGGAGGACCATGCTGTGCCTCTGCTCCGGCAGCGGCAGAGCCCAGGAGGGGGACAGGGGCACCCCGAGGTCCATTTTTCCCAACAGTTTGCAGACAGGGAGGGCATGTCCCTGCAGCCGTGTCCTGCGTAGGAGGGAGAGGGCCCCTGGGACTCTCATGCTGCTGAGAGTCACTGCGCAGCCTGAGAAATGAAGTTTGTAGCTTGGCCGCTGCATTTGCTGCTGCCTCTTCTTCCTAGGCGCTGTTTTTAAAACCAATTCCCTTTCTGTCTTTTTGTCCTGTTCGTGTGGTAACCTCTCAGTTTGCCTGAAAGGCACCAAAATTCACCTAAAATGCTTTCTTGCGTTTTCGGAGACCAAGACGTACCATGAGGCCAGCGAAAACTGCATCTCGCAGGGCGGCACGCTCAGCACCCCCCAGAGCGGGGAGGAGAACGATGCCCTTTACGACTACATGCGCAAGAGCATTGGCTCCGAGGCGGAGATCTGGCTGGGCCTCAACGACATGGCGGCGGAGGGCAAGTGGGTCGACATGACGGGTGGCCCCGTCCGCTATAAAAACTGGGAGACTGAAATCACCACCCAGCCCGACGGCGGCAAGCTGGAAAACTGCGCAGCCTTGTCCGGAGCCGCCATCGGCAAGTGGTTTGACAAGAGGTGCAAAGACCAGCTGCCCTACATCTGCCAGTTCATGATCGTGTAGCAGCAGGGGGGTCCCCCCGCCCACCCGCAACCCGGGTCTTCCCCCTTTGGCAGCAGGATTATAAAGCTATAGGTATGTGTACGCGGACATGTACATATGCACGCGCGCGCACACACGTTCAAGTAGAGTCTCTCTTTGCAAAGAAAGTCGTCACGGCTTGGTATCGGATTAGAGAGTGTTAGAGCATTTCGTTTGGCCACATCCAGCCCTGTTAGCAGCTGCATTGTTCTTACTAAGGCACAATTTATAGATATATTTTTTTACACAGGGAATTTATTAGGACAGCTCGGTTGTTTTGGCAAAGAACCAGTGCAGCGGTCCAGCCTTGCAAACAGCCACCTCGGCTGCCGGGGGTTGTCACTCTGCAGTGGCCTTTCCCATCTTGCTGAGCTTTGTTGGGATACCAGCAAAGCTAGTTCACGCTTTTGTCTCCTGTTTTGTTTCCCTGTAAGCCCTGGCAGTGAGGCACATGGGGTTGAGCTCCTCGTCCCTCACAGCGCCCCGATTCAGGCCCCTGGGGATCAAGGTCCTGTCTCAATGAGCCGAGGAAGTTACCTCTGCTTTGCGTTGAGAGATACGATTTGGTTTATTGGCTGAGTACCAGCTGCTCAATGGGTTGTCTGACTCATCCAACTATGAGCATGAATGAATTAGCAAGTAACAGGCATGGGTTGACTTACTGAGAAGGAGAGAATCCTTTCCAGAAGCATTCCCCATTTTCTTGGTCCTTTTCTCATCAGTCAGAAGCCAATGGTTCACTCATTTCAGTGGGATAGCTAGACCCACTGCCAGATCTTTTAAAAAAAAAATCTCATCAGAAGCTTTATTTATTCTCCAGCATTATGGAGAATATTCTCCAGCATCAGTCAAGAGTGATGACTTACAGCATCATCAGTCAAATATATTGTTGGAAATAGAAGATGAAAGTATTAGGTAAATAACAGAAACGTAATGCTATTAGGGAATATGTTGACATATACACAACAATTGTTTATTGAAATGAACCCCAGGACAACTCACTTTAGTAGCTTGAGGAATCATCTGGCCTATTTTAGTGCTGGAAACCCAGATGAAATACTCCAGTCTTCGTTGGTGCAGGCACAGTCCTCAGCAAACATAAATCTGGTGAATTCTGTTTGTGCCAATAAAGTCATGGCCAGCTGAAGGCCTGGCCTCAGTAATTTTTAGCTGAGAAAAGTGTTAAAAAAAAATAAAATTGAAATAAACAGAAATGATGGGAAAGAAGTGCAGGTCACCCCAACAGCTTAACGAAGCTTTGCCGACGCTGATTTGCTGGCTGTTGGCTGAAACTTATCAGCAGTTCTTTGCAGCTCAGTGCTTGGTAATAATGCCTCCAGTTTGGGTCACGTCCCCCTGTGCTGCCAGGTTGGGGGGGTGTCAAGACATGATGCTCTTGGGGAGCCCACGGGAGGGGTATTTCAATTTGCTGCTTTGTTTGAAAACAGCACGATGGTGGGTATTCCAAGACATTAAGTGGGAAAGCGAAGCTGGAGGGATCGAAACACACACACACACACACACACACAAGTGCAGAGTGCACACTTCCGAGGCTGTCACTATTGCCAAACTCTCTGCTGTTCAAATGACTATAAAATAAAATTATATATAGCTTGCTGAAGGAATGGAGTTGCGTCAATGTGATCGGAGTGCTTTCTTCTCCTTGCATTTCTCTTCAGAGCAGCTCCGGGGTCCTGTCGGAGGGTCAGAGATATCAAAGGCAGAGGGGAAAAGCAGAAAGCTAGAGCCTCCCACCCTGGGATATGGTTTATAGGATTTCCACCCCCTCCTCCCCTTATCATCCCTGTCACATGCCGCACGCAGGATACAGGCAGGGAATCCTTTTAGAGGCAAATAAGATTTCCTTCCTCCCCTCCTCTTGTTGTCCAAAATACAAGCCAACCCAGAAGAAAGGTCCTTCCCTGAACCCCGTTTGGCAGTGGTAGTGGTGCTGGGGGAGGTGGCACCTCAGGTCCCAGCGTGGAGCCAGCACTTCCCGGGCTGCCTCCCCACCTCCTCTGCAACAAGCAGAGCTGCAGTGGCACCGAGCATCCCTCTCCTTCCCTCACTGAGGTGGTGACGACTTCTCCCTCCTCATCCTCCTCCTCAGCATCTCGCAAAGGAGAGAAGACCATATATGAACAAGCCAGTGCTCCACACCAGTCTGGGAGGCTTCAACAGCTGCAGAACTGCATGTGAAATTAGGTCTCCTTTGCACAAGAGGACAGCCCTTCGCAGACTCTGGGCCCTGATCCTGAATGCTTCCAAGGCTCTTTGCTGTGGGTCACAGTTACAGCCTACAAGCCAGCTTGTCTCAGTATAAACCTTCTAGTTCCCTCGGCAGACAATCCCTCCGTGTTTTGAGATACACATGAATGCAATGCAGCAAAGCCGGCAGCGTTGCTGGCTTTGATCCTGACTGGTCATAAACCACAAGGTCTTAAAACATAAATAAGTGGTCAGAGAAATAAACAGAGGAATTTTATGGGTGCCCAGGAACTAAGGAGGGACACTGCGAAAGCCACAGACCCTGGTGATGCTGAGCTTTGGGGAAGATACAGGTGCCATAGCTGGACCATCTCTCTGCATGGAGTGCGAATTTGAAAAACAGCCACGGCGATCGATGCCAAAGGATATTCCCAAAGAGGACATTAAGGAGTCAGTCTGTCCAAATCTAGAGAATAACAAGTTGCTCTCAGCAGATTTCTTGCTTGTATCTCTCTTGCTTTCTATTTTCACATAGCTACACTCCTGGCAACATCATTCTTCACAGATGTTTTGCTCTTCTGAAGCTGGGCTTTGCTCCTGTCCTATTTGTTGGACCCAGGATGCCGAAACTGACCTTGCAGCTTCAGGGTTGCATCTATGAGTTTAATATTTTTCTACATGTTTCTTCTTACTGTACATCATGAACTACAAATTTTCTTTTAAAAGCCAAAGAAAAAGTAATTCTGGAAGAGTCTTCATCCTTGCTTACCACAGCACTCTTTTTTTATTCATTTGTGGCCAACCCTGCGTTTTGTGCTCACAGTGAATGGCAGGGTGGAGGGATTGAGCAGAGGACACTGGCTGCCTCCACTTCAGCACAGCCCAATGGGAACTGCCCGGAGCAGATGGGGTCCATCTGCTGGGGGCTGGGACAAGCATCACTTTTTTGATCTTCCGTTAAATCTTTTTTGGCACTCAAGCCAGAGAAGAACATCTGCTGTCCACAAAGTCCAGTCTCAACCAAAGGCATGCAGACTAATGGAAAGAAACCTCAGCTCTTCCCCAAGAAAAAGAAATGTGGAAGTGATCATGGCTGAACCAACACATCGCAATGCCTGCAATCTCAAATGAACCTCATGTTATTAAAATAGGAGATGTTGTGTAAGATCTTGTGCCACTGATTGCGCCTCTCAGCTGCCTGCGGCTCTGGAACACAGCAGAGGAAAGACGAAACATGAAATGCACATATATTTATATAAACAAAAGAAGAAAAATTACTGAGAGAGCCCACAGAAAGCATTACCCCAGCACTATGCCATCCACAGCTGACTTCAGTAGAGCTACTCTAATCCACCTAACTGATTGCCCTGACTCCAATCCACCAAGATCCTGAAGTACAGGGAAAGGACCAAATGGTTAAAAGTAAAATGGTTAACTGTAAAACGGTTAATACCTTTCTGAAGTATCCCTCTGTGCAAGGCCCAGAACAGCACACTTCTAACACACGTCACTGCCCTGGCCGGCAGCCAGCTTGCTTTTGGCTTCGGTCAGTAAAATGGGCAGGTAGGCAAAGGTGGGTAAGAATTTGGGAGTCACAAGCCAAAAGCTTGTTTTGAGCCTTGAACACTTTTCAGGACTCGATCCTTGGCAGTCCTGGGTAAATTCAGATCAAGAGAGTTTGGTGACACTGGGAGAAGGACCCCAAGCAGAGAGACGGAGAAAATTCACACTCAGAACAAGCAACCCAACCCACACCGCTGCTCCTTGCGCCTGTCTGCTCAGCCTGGGGGTTACTCAGACCTGAGTCTCTCACCTTGTCAGATGTAATCTCTCCCTGACATCTTTTGCAAGGAGCAGCTCCCGAAAACTTCTGCTCCTGCCTACCCCAAGGGGAAGGCTCTTCCCACCTCTAGGTGGGGTCTGAGACCATCAGTAGGATGCACCTCAAAAGGGAAGGAGTGCCTCCACCCCTGCACCTTGTTATTCCTATAGGCTTTACTGTTTGATCTTGCTCCTACATAAGCACTGAACCACACTTCAGTACCTGACCTCTCAGTCTCTCCTTTTGCAAATGAAATAAAAAAATAAATTAAAGTTGCATTTCTCCAGCTCAGAAGCTGCCATAGGCAGGGAAGAAACACAGATCTGTGAGGATCAGCAAACAAGGGTAAGCCAAACGACTGCTGGGAGCATAAATACAAAACAGTTGGGAGTCACTACACTGATGGAGAGCATAAAAATAATCTCTTTGGGGGTAGAAGATAAAGCAGGGGATGACAGAATATCAGCCTATGGTCTACAGAGAGAAAAAATAGTGCTTTATTCCCTAACATCATCCAAAAGTATCTCCATATAGAAGTACCCAGAGGGAATCCAAAGGTAACAGCTGGGGACTGTTGCAAATACAGCTAAAAACAAAATTACAAACATCTTAGCTGTGACTTGCACCCAGCAGCCTTGCTGCTCTGTCCTGCTCTGTGCAAACAGGTTGGTGGCTGCCTCACCTCCTTGCAAGCTCCTGCACACATGCTCACGCTAGAGGCTCAGGTCATCAGTGCTGGTGGTGACCACAAGGCACCCAGCACCTGCAACCTGGGTGCTCGCTAACCAGCGCTGTACCCTCAATGTCCAGCCTCACCCCAGGAAGGAAACTAAAACTCACAGATGACCACATTGCCAAGAGGTGAGGCCAACTGCTAATAGCAGAAAATATTTGCTTTTGCTTCAGCCCTGTTAGAAAGCTAACCTTGAGCCCTTTGAAGAGAACAAAACACAGAAGCCGCTTGCCAATCTTTGCAGGCTGGCAATGAAGAACATGTCTCAAGAAGCTAGGTTTAGAAAACACTGTTTGGGAAGCACTACAACTTATGAAAGAAAATGCAGGAAGGGAAATAAAACCTACACCACCTACTACTTTGCAGAAATACCCCAGGGCCAGCTTAGTTTCCCACTGCAGTAACAGGAATTCTTCTTATTTCTATCACACCCATCAACAGGGATCACAAAAGCAAGGTCTCTCACGTGCAATATTGTACCCCATTTCTGTGTTTCTCAGACCGGTGAGGCCACTTCTGGAGTGCCAGGTCCAGTTTTGGGCTCCCCAGTACAGGGGGGACATGGACTTACTGGAGCAAGAGTAGTGAAGTGCCACAAAGATGATGAAGGCATTGGGGCAGCTGTTGTGTGAGAACAGGGACCGCTCAACCTGGAGAAGAGAAGGTTCAGGGGGTCTTATCCACATTTTCAAATGTCTAATGGGGACAGGTAGAGAAGGCAGAGCCATGGGCACAAACTGAAATACGGGAAATCCTGCTTAAACAGAAGAGAAACCTTTTTGTCTGTGAGGGTGGTCAGACCCTGGCATAGGTTGCCCAGAGAGGCTGTGGAGTCTCCATCCTTGAAGATACTCAAAACCCAGCTGGACATGGCTCTGGACAACTTGCTCCATGAGACCTTGCTCCGAGCATGAGGTGAGACCAGGTGATCTCCAGAGGTCCCTACCGACCTCAGCTAGTCTGTGCACACATGGACCCTGAGCAAGGGATCCTACCTATGTAACTCAGTCCTCTTCTACAGTCACAGGAGAAAAACAGGCATTTAGGGGGAGACTGATGACCTCAGACACCTGATGGATGAGCTGTCATGTAAAAGCCTTCCTACAGAGAAAGGTTATCAAGCAAGCCAATAAAATAATCTCTAGTGAGATGTCATTTCTGCACTGTAATGTTGCCTGAACTCCAGATACTAGGTCTTGCTGTTCTGCCAAGTGTGATCAGAAGACAAGAGCTGAAACTTCATATAGAAATTCAACCAAAAGGAAACAAAAAACTCCACCAAAGTACCAAAAAGCAAATGAGATATATTTTATATTAAATGATCAGTCTCAACACACAATTTACAAGTGGGTAGATGAAGTTATGAACCAGCTCAACCACAGTGACAGATTTACTTTACTGTTAGAACAGGATGGGCCATGAGCAGCCTAAATTTTATCCGGATTCATGTGCAACCTGGACACTGCTCCATCACTGGGAAGGCTTGGATCCAAACCCAACCTCCCCGAAGCACTGAACCACACTGCCATGGGGATTCAAACCCCGGGCAATGGGAGACACCACTGTTTCCATGCGCCTGTGCACCAGCACAGAGGTGCTGCAACACATGTGCATGGAAGTTGGCTCTTGCACCTTGTTTTCTATTTCAGAGCAGGTCTACCTCAAGCAGGTAAACCAGTCAGCTTTTAGGAAATGCTCCAGAAATAGCACTGGTTATAAACGCGGTTAAACAATTGGCTCCATTGAAGAGCTTGGAAGGTGCTGTGTGGGTGGGGTCCATGTATCTAGAGCAAGTGACTGGCAGTTTTCTACACAGCCTAAAAACTGAACTTGCTTTGAAAAATGAAGCAGAACAACAATCAGCACTTTTTATTCCTAAATTAAAATGTATGCACCAAAAAGGGATGCAAACACAGCGAGTAATTGTAGCATATGGCTGGAGAAAGATAAGGAAAACTGAAAGCATGGTACTAGGGCAAAAAACCCCACCTTACATATAAAATGTGGAAAGCTTGAAAATGAACAAAAGTAATCCTTACTGAGAATTTTTCCTTCTCTTAAACATTCACAGGAATTGTTATGCCAGCCTACATTGGTAGCCTATTTTTAAGCCTGCTGGAACTGCAGATGTAGGTAGCGTCCACAGCCAAATATAAAACCATCTCATGGCTTTTATCAAGAGGGTAAAAGGAGAGCAGATAGCTCTGGAGGCCAAACTCCAGTGGGTAGTGCATGCACCCAAAAGCAAATATTCAGCCTTTGATTCACATGCTAATAGGGGCCCTGGATGACCCTGGAGGTCCATAGAAAATCACGGTCTTGAGTCTCAGGAACTGGCTGTATCAGGGGCAAGATAGTTTTCCTGCTCCCCTCCTATTTTGGGATGAATGAGAGAGGTGTCCATAAGCTGTCAGACCCTCTTGGGACACCTACCAGTCAGTTTTTTCCTTTACCTGTTCTCTCATGATGGAGCAAGCTGGCCATTGCTGAAATCTCTGGAGCAGACAGGTGGCCCCAAGGCACAGGAAAATTGAGAAGCCAACCCACCTCCTTCCCTCAGGCTTGGGGGAGGACACAGAGGTGACAGCAATCTTACTCTAGCTCATACAAAGATCTGAGGCAGAGCTCAAGGTACCAATATACTGCCTTGTGATGACCCATCCCCTCGCCTTCCCCTTTGGAGAAGCAGTGCCTGCCAGCCACAGGACACCACTGTTTTCCTGCTCTCCTTCCCCACTCTCCTTCCCCTTTCCCAATGGCCTGAATCCACTCCTTGGGGATTAAAGTTGGTTGTTCCAAGTACAGGGACTTGAAGTTGCATAAAAGTTGTCTATTAACAAAGGTCCCACACACAATCTGACAGTTTCCTAGTCTGTGTACCAGTTATCCATCCACAGGAACTGCAGCATGCCAGAGCTTACTTGCACACATCGTGTTTTTCAGCAATCCCACTACTTCTTCACCTGCATCCCCACACCACGGAGCAAGCTGGGATACTTAGTGTAGTGTTGAGGTGCAGAAGTGCAGCACTGGGATTTCAGCTAACAGGAGTAACAAGGAATTACACATGCCTGGAGTCTTAAGCCATACTTGGTCCAGGAACTCAATTCTCAGTTAAATTCAAGACTTCCCAGGCAGATAAAACAGGCACGGACCATAGCAGCCAGCCCCTCTCACCTCCTGCCGATCTCATGTACATGTTCCCTTAGCAGAGCTGCAGGGAAGACCCAGCTTTCTCAAAGGAGAGGGAAAATTTAAAAGACTACTAGGTCATAACACCTATGTTCCAGCCCTTTCCCATGGCCACGTCCCAGAGATGCTAAATGCTTTTTTTATTCATCAGGAAAGGTGCCCAGGCTGTGCGAGCATCACTGTGGTGAGCCAGTTTAAAGGGACAGGCTGGGACAAGGCAGGGCTCCTAACCACCCGGTACCCGGGCTCCACATGCGCCCAGAGATGTCTGCGTTAGGGCTGTGATCGTGATGCAGAGGGCACCTGAGTATTATGGACATTGCCGTTATAGGACTTCAGGTTTGAATCGTCCACAATGGAAGACAATGCATGCACGTACAAAGTGGGAGATAATAAAGCTGTAAAGCCCCAGTCCTTAAAAAAAATCAGGAGAATGTGAAAATTAAAGTCACCTGGAAACCTTGATTCAACACCCCCTTCTTCCATTAAATCATCATGCATTAGCTATACCAGTAATTTCATAGCAGGGTTAGTACAATTACTGCAAGCGTAACAGCAGCAGTAACTGCAGCAAATGCTATTACAGTGGTAGCTTTGTGGAAAAGGATGAAATTTAAGCACCCAGGCAGAAACGCACCCTCCAGCTGTGCCAGAGAGCTCCTTCTCCCTCCCTCCCTCCCTCGCTTTCCCCAGCTGCAACCTAGATGTGACCAGTTTCTTAGCCAAAACCCAAAGGGTACATTAGGGTCCCTAGCTAGGGTCCACTACCAATGTTGACAAAGGAAATATCTCATGTTCCTACTGTTGTATAAATTTATCTAAGGATATTCTGCCAGCAAAGGTTAGCGCAGAAAGTGATTTAACTAAGTATTTCTAGGAGCTGAGACTTAGTAGTCAGAGGGGTACTAATTTCAATTAACGCTGCCAAAAGCAACTACTAGCTTGGGAACGCCATGGGGCAGCACACTCAGTCCTTGTCATCCCCAAAAGCTTGGCACAGCCTGCCTATCTGCTGCATCTCCAGGACATCGGCAGGAAAGAGAGGTCGTTGTGATTTTCCAGGAACAGAGAAAGCTTCGTGCACAGCTCCTGCCACAGCAAATGGGATCCTCCTCTTGCATTCATGTCCTCACAACAGGCACGTGGGACAACACAAATTTTGGCACAGATTATTAATTATCAACAGTAAGAAATACCCCAAAAGTCTGCATTGGACCTAAGCTGTTATTACCAAGTGTCAGGAGGACAAACGCATCCCCCAAACTCACTAGGAGCTACTGCTTGCCACATTCAGTAACTCAACTCCATGCACCCTTTATTTTTGCAGCACCACTTTGAAACCAGCAATCTGAGCATTCTGATCAGAAACTGCTGATGGCACAGTGCAAATTATTCATTCATTCAGCCTGTCTGTGAGCTTGGCTTTCAGGGAAGCAATTATTTTAATTTCCCCCTGCCCCATCCCATGGGGAGTTTCAAATATGAATTCCATTCCCTCCTCCCACATTAGCCAGGTGGTATCCACCTGATGGGCATTCACACCTGATTATTTCTATTTATTAGAAATAAATCAAGGAAATGAACTACTAAAAACTGCCTCTGTATCTAAGGAAGGAAGCTGAGGGGCTCCCTTTATGGGTGGTGGTCTTCTTTCCCCTGGCTTTCATGAGACCAGGGTGAGGACGAGCGTAAAGCCTAGCCTCACACTGACCCTCAAGAGAAGGCTTAAAACTCAGTAGGATATAGGAAAATATCCACCCTCAGAATAAGGGGTAAGTTTCACCTTAATAATCAAAGTTAAAAGTGGTATCTAAGCCTCAAATCATACTATTTCTAAAGCAAAGGGATGCATTATTCCCATCATCTTTTTCTACTTCAAGGTAGCAGGAAGGGGAATGTCTCCTCTGTGTTGTTCCTTGGTGACAGAAAGCCACAGAGTCATCACTGTTGCATCACCTAAAGCAAAATGTGAATCGGTGGAGACATTTTTACTGTGGTAAACATTACTGAAGCAATTAGAGATTTTGTAAAGTGTATCTTGGTTACTGGTAGAGACATGATTCATTGCACCATTTGTGGACCTGGCTTCGGTGTCTAATTGGGTATTACTCATATGTCAAAAAAAGCAGTATTTGCCAGAATAATTTGAGTTTTTTCTACCTCTATTAATGTTTTCCCAAGTACTTCTCCAGCTATTTGAGATTTAAACAATTACTTCAAGTACTGACACTTCATTCTGTGAATGCCACTTCATTCGAATACTGTGTTCAGTTTTG
>VZTL01008701.1:0-14611 GCA_013400535.1 Scopus umbretta
TAGCCCAAGGGAATCACAGGACCTCTGCAACCCTGGGTTGCAACAAAGACCCACTGTCCAAAATGGCCCAAAGGCATGTTGCACAGTTGCAAGGTGGTGTGGAGCTTTTTTCATGTTAAGAGGTGAGGTCAAAGTACTGTTTCATGACAGCAAAATACTTGAAGAGTCCCAGAAAAAAGTCTGAAAGCCTGGATTATACTTCCACATGTCTCCCATTTTTACTCCTTTCAAGAGGACTTACTATTTACAGTAGCCATGTTTAACGCTACAGCCTTTTAAGACAGAATTTTAAACATGCTCATGCTTCATGTTTTGAGATGTGACTAGTTTGTAACAACAGCTAGTGCAAAAATTAATGAGCTTTTAGACTCAATTCTTGACATTGCACAAAGGCTTAAAAGGTTAACACTTCACATTCAATTTCAATGGACCACAGAAGACTGAAAAGTCTCTCCTGTAAATCTGAATCCAACTAATATTTAAACTCCATAGTCACTCTCTTTAAAAGTCATTTTCAGATATTGTGACTGCTCAGAAAGAGGTAGTGAGTTTAAGAACTAGAAATTGCCATTAACACTCCAGTCACAAGCACAGTATTCAGTTACATATTTAAAGTCTGCTTTTAACCACTGTCAAAAGCAAGACACCAATCAAGACACCAATCAAGACAAGGACTGCACTCATAAGACACAAAACAGCACTGTTATGCTTTGTATCTCAGTCACCTTAGAGACAAAAGACTAAAGTTTGACTTACCTATCAAAAACAGCTGTTTAAATCTTGTGTATGCAGTCTGGATATCTTGCAGAGATGGAAGGCTGCTTGACAAGTCATCCGTCTTCAGGAGTTCATAGGGAGGTTTGCTAATTGTCTTATAGATTCTAAATCAAATCATCAAGAGATTAAAGCCTTCTGCTTCACAAATCAAATAATGCACCAACAATTATCACTGAAGACAAAGTTAATAGGCATGGTTTAGGAAACAGCTGTAAGATGAAGAAATATACGCCCTGGAAAGCTAATGATCTCTATGCATTTTTAAACATTGGCTGGAAGCTTGCCTACGAGATTATGACAAGTTTTGCTGGTCTTAACTGTTACACCAATAAAATTATATTTGTGCACATTTGTGCAGTTATGAATATTACAAGCATTACTCAATTTTTACTACTGCTTCTTTAGTATTGTATAGACACATGGAAATTACTTTACTACCAGGCTATTTAGCGGTGAATCCAGAAAGAAGATATGGACAGAAACACCCAAACCTCCCAGCAGACACTTACAATTTTTCTTGACTTTTATGAACGAAATTACATTCCAATACCTAGCTGCCAGGTCTGCTAATGAAACACGTGCATAAAAGAAAGAAGAAACAATTTGGACTCAAACAAGACAGTATACCTGCCTTGTTCTTCCCTACATATCTGCTAATTTTTTCCCTAGGAGGAGAGGAAAAAATACCAGGCCAGATGAAGCTTTGGTTCAGACCCAGAACATCCCCTCTCATTCAGGCTTCAGAGCTCAGATGAACATCAGCTTAGTAAATACCTCTGTTGTCATGCCAGCTTCTTATTGCAAAGATTTGGGAAAAGCTCCTCTAGCTCATACTTCAAAAGCGAAGCCTTGCAGGCACTTGCCAAGACAGGATAGAGTATTTTGTTTACTGTATGTTGTAGCAGAGAAGCCTGCTTTAAGCGAGAACTACAGGAGCCCACATCAGAAATACAGGTTACTAGACCTACCGGAAGATACATCAGGTAAGAGAATTGAGGGAAAGCAATCATTTGTCAATTATGATACTTCTTCCAAATTGGAGTAAACAATTTGTCCTAGAAGACCTGGCTCTAAACAACTTTTTCAATAAAAGAAGCTGTTAATTGTAAACATGTGCTGTGTGCTTGATTTCAGACTACTATTGCAATGGCATGTTAACACACCCTTATGGACAATTTGCAGATACATTTTTAAATATTAGTGGTTAGCCATCAGTACTCCCTAGCAGAGAAAACCACCAAAACTGCCCCCAATCCAGATGGCCACAGACAAGAGATCAAAATATCAGTTGATATCTCATTACAGCTTACTTCTAGTTTTACTTACTTTCACAAACAGCATGACAAAGAGCTGTAAGTCACATCAACTTCCCCATTTCAGGGGAGAAACGTTAGAGGGTCTGCAGGAAGGGTCAAAAGCCTTTCCCACACAAGTACAATTGACTTTAAAAACAGAAGAGGTTTTAAGAGCCTAATCAAGCTATTTTCTGTTAGTTCTGTGTGGTTAACAGCTTCTCCATCTATGAGAAGAAAGGAGCTAGTGAAGCAGTGCAAGCAATACATACTAGCCTGATCTAATAGCCTGCTGTTAAGAGAGAAGCTCTCTCCACAACATCCAACAGGTTAAAAAAAAACAGAAAAAGAACAACAAGTCATTGCTGTAACTCTCAGCGAGGCAGCTGTGCTCTTCCTTTATGTTAATTTTGGCATTTTTCAGACTGCTGAGCTAATTCAGGTCACTAACTCAGCTGAAACAAAGGGCTGTCTGCCATCACATCTGAAAATAGTAGTAGTGAACCGCTAGATTAACCAGTCATTTTAGGTCACTTTAGATAAAGTTATTTAAGAACACAAATAGTTCTGAGAAGACAACAAAGTTCAGAGAGATTTAAAACTCATCTTGGAAATTTGTTTAGAGATGGCATCTAGACTTCACTTGGTTGTGAACACAGTTGAGCCCATCAGCTAGTGTACTGTACTTAACTGTACTTAAGACCTACAGGCTTTGGTGCTGCTTTACCTAACAAGTCACAGTTTGTACAGAGTTTCATCTGATACCTCTCTCTTTCTCTGTATTTCCACAAGTAAGCCTTCAGTGATGTTACAGTCCTGCACAATTGACTGATGCTGTTAGGCCAAGGGCTTAAACCTATTCCACTACAGAAAACTACTTTTAGATCTAGAACTTGTTTCCTGATGCGTGCAAGCTTAAAAGATATAGCATATATGGAAAAAGAGAAGCGAGGTCCATACCAAGCAAAGTGTTGTGGACAGAATAGCTATTACTGACCCATCCAAGAAGGCTTTTTGCATTTGTGAAGTGCTGTCATCCTGTTCTTTGGGAAATGCAGACATTTTGAGAAGAGCAGCACCGTTATGGCAAGACCAACACCAAATCTGCAGAAAGACATTTACGAGGTGATAAAAATTGGTAAATTGTCCCATACAAAGTATTTGCTTAAGTGACTGAGTGATTACAAGAAATTTCCTCATGCTATACTTTATCGAATTTTTGGTGCATTCAATGAACCCACCAGTAGAAGCAAACTTCTGTATCTGCACCAAAACTACATGCCTCAGTACACTCAGTTATCACTTGCAAGTCTTAAGTTAAGCTTTATAAAGGCACAGGGAAATATAAAGTGTCAGATTAGATCAGAACATTACTTTCTCAACTGTACTTATAGGTGAAACAAGTTGATCACAGTGTCTGTGGCCAAATTCTGTTGGAAGATATGCCACAGCAAAATGGCTCTTTCAAGTAACTCATACATGTTAGCCTTCAGTTTCTCCACATAGGTATAGTAGTGTTTTTCTTCTAGTTCAGCCTTGAAATAACTCACAATAGATACACTGTCATATCTTTCCAGTGAGCTACACATACAGGGCCATCTAGGCATACAAATAAAATATTAAACAAAAACTCTACAACTAAATCAGACTGTGCAGTTACAAGTATTTCTTGTAGCAAGACAGTCCTTAAAGCTTCCTACTTCCCTTTACATTCAAGTAATTTCTTGATTCACACCTACTGCTTGAAGCTCTAAAGTTGATCTTTAAACTCAATTTGAAACTGAGTCAGATGAAAAGAGGGGGGAGTTGCTGATGTGGAGGCCCTGGCCAGAAGCCAAGCCTTGGAAAGTCTCTCGGCACACGTCCCTACCACAGCTCCTGCACCAGCCACAGTTCGTCCACCTAGTCTGCTCTCTGTCCTTGCCCAGGCACTTGCACTACTCCAGACACCCTCTTCCAAGTGTATTTGTGTATTGGATGTCTGTGTCCAGGTGTAGGCAGCGGGGGGGCCTGCCGAGGGAGCCTCTGTGAGGAGACGCTGTGGCTGCCCTATGCTAGACAAGGCCAGTTCCAGCTCGCTCTAACGGACCCACCAAAGAACACAGCTGAGCACATCCTACTCTTCCCTGGGGTGAGATGTACCCCAGAGGTGTGTAGTGGCTTCAGTCCTGTTTAAGAGAATTCCTGCCACACCTGGAGTACCGTGTCCAGTTCTGGGCTCCCCACTACAAGAGAGGTGCGGAGCTCATGGAAAGAGTCCAGCGATGGGCTGGAGCATCCTTCATATGAGGAAAAGCTGAGAAAGCTGGGACTCTTCAGCCTGGAGAAGAGAAGGCGCAGGGGAGATCTTAATGTTTGTAAATACCTAAAGGGAGGAATGCAAAGGGGACAGAGCCCGGCTCTCTTCAGTGGCTGGACCAGAGGCAATAGGCACAAACTACAACACAGGAGGCTCTGTATGAACATCAGGAACTGCTTTTTCACTGTTGCACCTCAGAAGGATGGAGAAACCCCCACAACCATCAAAAGCAGAAAAATTGAATATATTGTCCTTTCATTGCCATGTCAAACCGATTTAATGTGATCAAACTATTTTGACAGTAGCTCCCCAAAAAGGATTTGGAAATAATTAGAAGAGTTATATAACTGACCTCTGAACAATGCAAGATGCAATTAAAAAAAACCACACACACTTCTGTTTCTGTGTAACAGGCACTGTAATTTGTCTGGTTGACTATCTGAGAAAAAGTGAACCAAACTATTTTGAACTTCACTAACTGAAAGGACAAATTGGGCAGCACAGTATAGCACTGTCTTCTCCATGGACTGATTAATTTAAAAGCTTGAAGTGAATAGTTTACTTTGGCACACTTGGTGGATATACAGAAACTAAGGTTAGACCTCATAAGCGAGGTTTACTCAGCCCCTTGCTTCTATCTACTCTGTCTTACTGGTTCTTAAACTCTGGTATGAGGCAGGAAGTCAAAGCCAGCTTGCTACAGGGTGTGAAACAGTCCATCTAACTTCACCTTCCGTTGAGACTGGTAGAACTAGTTTTTCAGCTAGGCTACCTGGCTTTGTAAAAGTGCTGCATCATCACAGCCATGCTACTTACCAGAACCCAAGCCAGGCAACTGAAGGTATTCAACTATATCCATTCCACATTCACGGTCTTCACTTCCATACCCAAACAGCATTTGAAGCCCCACATCCTGTCCCAGCTAGGTGCCAGTCAGTACTCAGCCTCATGAAAAACAGGCTGGTGGATAGACAGACTAGTAGTATATGAAGACTATAGGACATTAGACATCTGATATAAATAAATGGGGGCTGTGAACTCCCATTTTGCTTTACACTGTTTAAGGGGAACAGAGAACACTTTAAGCACCTCTCCTTCCAGCATTTATTTCCCCTTCTATAGATGACTAGCTGTAAATGTGAGCAGATAAAACCAAGTTCTAAAAATAATATGCAGTAATATCTGAAATGCTCCTTGAAATGATGCCTTCTCAATTAAATCTCTTACCCTCCGTCATGCATACATACTTACAGGAATGCCTCTGCCTTCATACTTCAAGATACTCTCTTCAGAAACACATATGGGAACAACAAAATACAAAGGCAGCCTAAGATAACAAAAAAAAAAGTTTCTTGCACTTAAATGCTGAACAAAGAACAATTGCCAAGCTCTCTTCAGTGATGGTGAGTGTTCTAGCCCACATGCTAGTTATATATTCACTTACAGCTACAATAATCCTTCCTACTAGAGAATTATATAATTTTTAATACCCTCCCTTTATTTTCAGCTGGATAAGGTATTTTCTTCCAATCTTGAGCTATTCGTTACTTTCACTGCAACATGCCCCTGCCTTTCCAAGGCTACAATTAATTCCTACATTTAGTTGTAACATCAAAGACTAATTGTTAAGATTGGCTTGGTTCTTTCACTCTTTTGTTGTTTCAAAAGATACCCTGGTATGATTAGGTAACTAGTTCTGTTTCCATGCCTTGTAAGCAGTTCGCATCACAATCCAAGGTCGTCATTTAATAGACCATGAATTTCCAGTATCAGCCAACACTATGTTCAAGTCCCACAGAAGCAACAAAGGTAAGTACTTAACCTCACCTTGGGTCTCTCAAGTCAGAGCTCTGGAATAAATAGTTAAGACTTCTTTACAAAAATCGTGTTTGTTTCCAAGGTCTGTAAATCTTTTCAGGATTTGACTATTTAACAACAGTATTATATATAGCATGTCTGTATAGGATGCATACATCCTGCAGGATTCACCAATAGATACTACTTAGCTAAACTGGTAGCAGCATACATCTCTACCCTTCCACCAAAGGCAATACAACTTCCATCAGCCCATTTTGCAGATATACTTTAAACCAGTTAATCTTTCCTCACTCAGCTCCCCCAAACCAAAACAGAAAAATCTCAAACGCATGTAACTTGAAGTTTTACCAGAGTAAAGGTACAGGAGTGAGAAAGTGCCATCCTAACCAGTAAGTATGACAAAAGTGTAGGTACCACACTGACATATTTTCTATTTGATTTTAAGGCGGTATTCTCCACCCTCGAGCTATTCAAAGCTTGACTGACCAACATCCTGAGTAGCCTAATTTAATGACGTTAACCCTGCTTGAGGAGGGGTTGTGTAAGATGACCTTCTGAGGTCCCAAATCAAGTATCCCATAAACCAAAATGGAAAACAGATCCTAAAAAAAGTCCTAAACAACTGTGTAATGCTCAGTATCAAAGGTAGCACTGATTTTTGTAAATCTTCATGAGACACATTTCCAAAGTTCATTAACCAGGGCACGCTTACTTTTCAGAGACTCTGTAGCCTTCATTGGTAGTCACTGCTTTGTATTTCACATTCCCTTTGGTCCGCTCCAACTCATCACGCCAGTCCTCAAGAGTATCAAACATCACAGTTTGGTTTCTTCCATCTGTCAGACATCAATAATATTAATTTTGCAGATTATCAGGAATTCTAACGTGAAAGCACTCCTAAATCAAGTGGTTAGCTTTCACTAAGGTAAGCAAGCAAAACCTCTTGTGTACAGAAAGCCTCCAGTCAAAGATAAAGTGCCCTTGTACAACACGCTGCTTCTGTCTGATCTTTAACAAATCTTCTGTCAAATACTGCTTTAACTAGTAACTTCAGGAATGGTTCCTCTTACAGAAACTAATCAGCTCTTACAGGACTTCCATACAGCTGAGGCTGTCCTCACATCCAGCCTAAAATCCAGGATGCTGTGCAGCAAATACCACTGTATACAAGTGAAGTTGACTGGCTAATATAGGTAATAATACAGACTTAAAAGTAGAATTAACAATCATACCAAAAGCCTTTCTGCAATTCAGATACTGCATTTCATTTCAAGTTCATTCTTTCATCATGGATAGAATAGATATTCTTTCATCATGAATAGAACATTTCAGGCATTTGGTAAGGGCAGAAAATTGATTACAGCAGAAAACTGATTAGAGCAATTCAGTCGTAATCATTTCAACTGAGAACTTTTCCTGTACTTCTATTTAGCCACCTCAGCAACAGTTACAACAGCAGGCTGATTTATCCTCAGATCCTTTATAACCATATAATTTATGGAGCAAGGCCAATTGTTTTAGACACCTGTCATAATTAAGTATCCCACAACAGCAGCTAACACTGACCAAACAGAGCTAGGATTTCCACAGAAGATACAATAGCAAGTTGAAACTCTCCACTGTAAGAAGATAAGGTGGATGAAATACTTACACCTAGAAAGAAAACATTATTAATGAGCTCTAAGGCACAAGTTAAAATTTTTAAAGTATCAGACCTTAAGAGGTACAAAACCCAATTTCTAAACTGTATTTGGTTTGTCCTGTAACAGCTTCATAAAGAATGAGACCTAGGCATTTATTATTGGAGATAGTTACTAAAATATGGAAGAGTTCTGGCACAACACTTCAAAGTTGCAGAGAAGACTAGGAGACTAGGCTTCTCCCACATCTGTTTAGTCTCCACCTAGAAAAGCTTACAGTCTTTCTGATGTTTGCAGTTCAAGCTGAACAGCAGTTACAGAAGAAGCCTGCAGAAGCTACCTGAGCCAGCAATATGCCCTTGCAGAAAAAAGCAGCCAATGTATCTTTGGACTGCATTAAGAAAACCATTGCCTACAGGCTGAACGAGGTGCCTGTTGCTCTCAGCTCAGCACTCGTGAGGCCACGCCTGGAGTGCTGTGTCCAGGGCTGGGCTCCATAGTACAAGACAGGCACAGGCCTGTTGGGCCAAGTCCAGTAAAGGCAGATGAACATCATTAAAGGGCTTGAAGCACCTGATACAAGTAGAGACTGAGAGCTGGGATCATTCAGCATGGAGAAGAGAAACCTTGGTGGGGGTGCAGAGAGGCAAGAAATCTTTCCAGTGTGTATAAACACCTGACTGGTGGCAGAAGCAGGGGAGGGGAGTAAGGAAGATTCATCTAGACTCAGTGGTATCTAGTGACATGACAAAAGGCAGTGCGCACAAGCTGAACTACAGCAAATCCCATTTAAATGTAATAATAAACTTTTCCACTCTGAGGGCAGTCAAATAATGGAACAGGCTGCCCAGAAAGGTGTATGGAGTCTCAATCCTTGGCGATATTCAAACTTCAACTGGACATGACCCTGGTAAGCTTGCCATAGTTAACCCTGCTCTATACATGGAAAGATGGGACAGGAACACAACTAAATGATCTCCAGAGATTTCTTCTTACCTCAATGATGCTTTAATTTCATGACATTTTGATAAGTGTCTGATTAATACCTTGGGTACACCAAAACACCAGAACTTCCCTCTGTGAAAGGAAGAGGTATTCCTGGTGTACTAAGGATTAGGCTCCTAATTCAAACTGGTGCTATTACTTCAGTTGAAGTCTGAGCTATGAAATGCCAGAAAGTGCACCGACAACCTGTCTTGAATTTTGCAGCCTACTATATTATTCAGCCAAGTTTGATCAAGTGGAAAGATTATGTAATAAGTTAGCTGTAAGAGGAAGTCGGTGTTCATTGGAAACTTGCTGTGCAACCCTATGCTTTTTTGGCAGCTGCCTGGGAGAAACAAATCAATTGCAAATAAGAGCAAAAAGGGAAATACCTTCTGTCAGATGCCACAGAAAATGTAATAATTTAAGAATTAAGAGCAGGAAGTTTGGTTTACCTCAATAGTACAGAAAAAACACATCAATAAAATAAGCAAAATATTTTCTAGATGAGAGCACTCTAGTCAGAAGCACATAAAAGCATTTGCACATATTGATCACAGTAAGTTTTCATTCCAGTGATGCTACTCTTGCTTGGAAAATTTCTGTGCAACTGCATTGAGGGACTCAGAAACCAGTAGCAGACAATTTAGAGATTTTTAGCAATAAGTCTAACAGTGCATAACAAGAGAAAAATGAATCTTCTGACGCTATCAGTCAGCAGGGTAGAGTCATAAGCTGAGCACAAACTCGGTTACTAAGTGTCCTGGATTGCTTAGGGAACTAACAGTATGCCATAAATGCAACTCAAAAATAGAAAAAGATATTTACCTGTGTTGTTTGGGGCAGCTGATGCATAGGAGAACAGAAACAAGCGTTTTAGCAGCTTAGGAGTCTGGCTGTGATGAACTATACCACTGACGATCTAGGAAAGGATCAGAAATTAACACCCAAACACAGACTAAGACTGTCAGTGTAAAAAACATTTTTTTTTACCCCCCTCTCCCAGGTTTTAAACAAAACTGTTCAATGGTTTTTAGCCCCAACAGCTGAAATCAACTTTTAGAAAGCTGCCTCTGCTGTCTGCAAGACACTACACCTACTTGGCTTCATGAAAAGTATTATATCTGTTCAACTTCCGGAATTACTCTTACTATTTAAGTAGAGGTAGTAGACTCCTAGTTTGGAGTTCAAATGAACCTGTCAAAAGAACCCGAGTTATGAGGAAAATAACTGCTTTCATATGAAAAAGGATGAAGTCTAAAATGTAATAAAATTGTATCACAAACAGAACAGCTTTACAAGTTTGCCTGAGCTGAAGCTAATTTCATGTAGTACTCTCAAGCTCCAGTTTTCTTCAAAGAGCCAGTGCTATACGTAACAATATTTAATGAGTAATGTTAGCGAGAAATCAAAGTCTTACTTTCTCTCTCAACTGGGAATGATCAGAAAACACTTCAAGTTTAAGGGATCTCTCAGGTTGAATTTCATCCTTCCCTCATCCCCACAACTAAACACCCTACACAAAGCTTAAAGAAAAACAAAATAGGTTACTATACTTACTCTTTTCACTTCCTCTTCTTTTGTGTATCTCAGGCAGAAATGAAATACTCTAAGGTCTTTACAGTAGATAATTAGCTTCTCTGGGTATTTTCTCAGTTGTCCAGTTAGGAGCTTCTTTTTCTCATCATAAACTGCAAAATTAAAATGTTTACGTATCAAAAAGAACTTCACCATCAGTCAATAAAACTATTCCTGCTTGACTTTTCAGAAGTTCAAGAAACTAATTCAGGCCAAAGTTTTAGCAAGTCAAAACAAAGATCCTACAACAGACTGACAAGCTCTTGTGCTAATACACTCAACTTTGGTTTTTTTTAAACCCAAACTACTTCCTGCAAGGTAGAAACCAAACTTGCAGCGAGCCAGCTGCTCAGTGATTATTTCTGTTCCCATTTTGACTGCATAGTGAGTTCAAAGTTTTGAGATGCATAAAGAACATAATTTAGTAGTTTTGCCTGAGGGAAAGTCCCCAAACAATTGAGATAATTCTAAGTTCCTAAAAAAAAAAAATTTTTTTAACCACCATAATCCCCCAAGAGAGCTCTTTGTTCACTTCTGTTTGAGGGTGTATCATTTCACAACTTCAAGTGCTGCCAGCTAAGTCATTGTACATGAAATGAAATAGTGTTTTACAACCGGACTCCATTAGTCTTCCCCTAGTCCATTCCTTCTTGAACCCATACCACCATTCATAAATACTCTGAATACTCTAACACTAGCCCAAAGTCAGGGTTCTCAATAAAACCTTCCCCACTACTTAAATTACCAGCCCCACTCCCATTTACCTTTTTAGCAATATAGGTATACCTGTAAGCCCTGCTGCAAAACACTCATTGATTTACTTGTAGATTAAAACACCATTTTCCATCTCTTTTTATATTTCGAAGGCATCATGAATCTCATAAAACAAAGTTTCCTTACACAAACAAAAGATGCTGATTGGGAATTTGGTTCCTGTACTGCTCTGCAGTGCATATTGCTCAGATGAAGTGAATACCTCCATATTTACAGAAATAGTTGATAATACTGGAAGACCCTTGGGCATCAATCTTAATCAGAGACTTTTCACAGTAACACTCTTCTTTGCTTTGAATCATGGCATTTTGAAGGTATTGTTTTGTCTGTCCCAGCAAGACAATTAATAAAAATATAGCTTTGACAAGCTTGAGGGATAAGACTGGATTCTGATAGATTCCTTATCTGTCATTTCATCATTAAATATAACTGCAGCTGTTTTTTCCAGACTACCCAGTCATAGTTTCAAGTGACAACTCTTATCAGTTTTCTAAACAGGATGTCCGTTTAAAGCATAAAGAGCACAAAAGGAGCACCAGCACTATAAGACACTTAGTGTAAGGCATGTTAAATGAAGAGAAGAAAGCTGACCTACCTCCGTAGATTTGATCTACACATTGCAGGGTTATGTCATTTTCTCCTACGATCTTATTCTTAAATTGTGGCTCCTAGAACATAAAAAAAAATCTTAGAAATCTCACACTACTAAGCAGTAACACCTACTCACAAGGATGTATTCAGTACCTATTCTAGTATCAGCATACAGCTTATAAGAATAAGAAGTAATAAGGCAGAACACTGAAGAACAGTTATTAAAGTACAGACAGACACAGGTTACACAGGCATAGTTTATAAATAAAACTGGATCTGCAGTTTAAGTCTCAGCCATGCCTGAAAGGCAGAGTTTTTACTTTTCAAACAGCTTCAAAGCATGCATTTCTACTGAGAGTCACTTTTCAAACTAGAATCATAGCAGTAAACAGGAAATACAGTAACTTGATGTAATCCAAGCACTTTTATGACAAGTTTCCTTGCTAGGGGAACCTGGCAGGAAATAGAAAGTCTCTTGAAAGAACAACTGTCCCAAGAATACTCCAACATAACAGCCAGATTTATCACTGGGTGAAATGAAGACACACAACCCAATTATCCTGAAGTGATTTGGGGCTCCCTTCACTTATTCCATGAGTTCAGAGTTAAAAATTGCATTTGAGTGACGCCACAATTAAACATTGTTATGTTAGATATTACCACAAGGCTGAAATAATCAGCAAATTACATTTTACATGAAGACAGCTGTGAGTAGAGTTAACCTCATATTTCCAGGTCTGCACTACTCTGAACAGGTGGCTAATATTGAATTTTTGTTAAAAGAAATATAGTTAACTTCACATGTTACAAACCCAAGACTTAAAGTTAGTGATGGAACAGAAATTAGCACAGTCACTACCAGCTTTAGCATAAATCTCATGTGATCTGTGGAAAGGGCTCTGGAGTTCTGTCCCAATTAGTTGCAGAAGGTACAAAAATCCACATTTGGCTGTAAAAGCCTTAGTTTAAACTCCCTGAAATTTTACCCCAGGAAACTTCCTACTATAATCAATGTATGTCAAATCATATTCTTTTCATTCTTCTTCCCTTCTTCACCTTGCACTTGAGAGCCATTTACTAGGCTCTCCTTCACTTTTATCACCTAAATGGACCAGACTGTTTCAGATGCTCAAGCACATCAAAAAAGGTGTGCCATTACGACTGCCCTTTGACAGCTCAATTTGAGCACCTAAAACAAAGGAAACAAGATTCAACTAATTTCCAAGATTTGGGGACTTCTTAGCTTTTTTAATATTTGTTAGCTCAGTAGTACCAGATTTTTAAGTCTTTGCAGTCAACACCTGACTTTGAATGTCATAATTCTGAGCTTTACTGAGACACACAAATAATTATCTAGAGCATTTCCACTGAACATCAGCTTGCTCAGTCTTGTGCAGCCCTGAAATGGTTCTGCAGATGTAGCCTAAAGTCAAGTCTGACAGATGTTATACAACATTAGTACATTTGACACTCACACTTTTGCAATTGCTACCAGCAATAGACAGCAGTCAGAAATAAGTTTTAAACAAACTGTTGATTTACTTTTCAAAACGATTCATTCTTTTAACTTAAGCTTCATGAAATTACCAACTCACAAGACAGAGTTATAAAAATATATCTAATGTAAGCATCCACATACAGGCTTGCACCATTTTTACTTAGATAGTCATTAGAGCTTGAGGAAGGATCTGCATAGACCAAGCAAACTCAGACTGATTAAAATTAGTTTGTAGCCATTAAAACTTGTAAATCTATATTTGTTCTGTATCCTTATATAAAAAGAAAAGACATCATTATTTAGTCAGAGACACTATATGTCTTCAGATTCTGTTTGGTCATAATTAGAAGACTTGTCTTCCTACGTTATTATCTGAAGCAGAATCATCATCAAGGAAAGCAATCTTGAAGTTTGTGCACACAAGTTTCCCATAGGCGCCACGATTTGACCCATCTTCTTGTATATACTTGTATACCGTGCTTGCCTCGCAAAGCAGCAGTTCACCTGCATAAAAGAAACACTGACTTGCAACATAACTGACATTTGTAATTTAATTATTTCAACTGTTATCATAAACTCAGCATTAACTTCCTGACAACTTCTCATAATTGTATGCCTAAAGATCTATCATCACTGTTATACAAAAAGACTAAAAGGCAGCTCCTGGAATCAGGACATTGAGAGCCTTCCAGGTTATTAACATTACTCAAGATGGACTGAACACTGTTCAGCCGTACATGTTTAGTTCTGTAACCAGAAGCATGGCCTGCTTTACGTGGTAGGAGAACAACATGTGGCATTGCAAAAAACAACCATGCAAGTGTGTACTCAAAAAAAAAAAGCCAAAAACCACCAAAGCCCACTGAAGAGTAGTTAATACAGTCAATAAACAAGTTGAAAACTCAGTTTTCCTTACTGCTGAACTCCAAGAATGCTGAAACATTTGAGTTGATTATTACAATTTCATCACAGTTAATTTTTCATAGCTTTGACTGGAGATGTTGCTTATTTTACAGGTCCCAGGGCTATTTTAAAGTTCTCAAACAAAAGTTTGCACAAATAATGGTCAAGGAAGTTCTAATCTTAAAATTAGCGGGAACTGAAGTTCAAGTTTAAGAAAGTAAAACCAGATATTAACAGGATAGTCAGCCAGACTCTTGGTCTTGCCTATAAAGTGCAGAAAACCCAACAGAAAAATAGTAATTTACTCGAAGCTTTTACTTGTATTTTATCTTGGTAGCATCATCTTTCCTGATCTTGGAAAACAATTTTTAAAAAGAAAGAATTGTAAATTAAAAAAAAATCTTAACAGCAAATGAGGCATCAAAATGCCAAAGTAGTAGAATCATAGCAACTACAA
>VZTL01008702.1:178-47867 GCA_013400535.1 Scopus umbretta
CAGAACATTTTCCTCTCTGTGAAAATGCTTTGATGAAAATTAAATTAACTTAAAATTTCTGACAAAAAAAAATACAAATTTTAACAAAGAATTACCTTTGGCTAATCAGTGATTTTCCGGAGCAACATTCACTTTCCATATATACTCCAAATGTGTCAAAAAAACCCAGTGACTTTTTTGGATCTGTAGTATGCAGTGCTAAAGGCACATAGAATTGGGACACCTTTCTAACTGAACAAATGATATATCGCTTTTCTGTGCCTATCCTGAAGAAGTCCTGCTATATATCCACTGGTAAGCACTGTACCCAATCCTATCCTAATTTGTGCTTATCAAAAGCATATCATACTAGAAGTCTGCTCATCACAGTGCCAATTTTGTGTTACTAAGTACTCCGCTAAATACTGTCTACATCAAGTAGCTGAAAAATCTCTGCTTTGTATTTTGAGATGCAGACATAGTACATACTTAAGAATTTTGTTAACCACCTTCAGTTGCTGCAGTAATTTCTATGTTGACAGCATATGAGACTAATTGCTGATAAAGATAACTGATAATTAAGGTATTACTGAATAATGGATTGAGTGTTCTGTGGTATTGACTGATATGTCTTCGAAAGCCCAGGTATTTTTTCTTCAGCCCCAGTGGAATCAAATTCTTCCCAGGGTATTAGGTTGATGAAAGAATTACATAGGAATCAACAGTGATTACTGTTTAAAATGGATTCATCTGTGATTTTGTCCTTAATAACATTATGGTATTCATTACTTTCAGATTCTATCTTCTTCCTGTTACGAAAATTGCCAAATTAACTTTCAGAAGCAGCATAGTTATTCTGTTACTCCAGAATACTTAGGTCTGTGAGGTTCTTCCTACCGAATTCTGGTGATGTCAAGGAATTCAAACATGAGCTTGCAGTAAACAGCTTAATAAGAGACTGGACAGCATGAAAAAAACTGTGCCTGAGGTTCACAAAAATAAATGGAAAGCATGGACTGCATGAATCCCACAACTGACCTCAAGGTCACCAAGTCTGAACACAGCCTCTAGGCAAGGGGAGCTGCTACCTACACGCTGAAGTATGCTAAAGATGGGACACTGAATGCAGGAAAAGAAAAAACCCCAGCTTTCTGAAAATATAGCCAAGACCGAATTCTCCGGTACCAGACTGACTTATCAGAACTATTTTCCTGGGAGAAATATCTTTGCTCTTGCTCCAGCATTGTCTGGAATGTTAAAAATGTAGTGACCTGTCCAATTGGCCTTTACTGTGGTACTGTAAAGGGAGTGAGTCTTACCTTTCCATGTGTATGTACGTACTTACTGGGGGGAAGGGGTGGAATATACTCCAAAGTATTTCTATGTCAGAACTGTTACTTTACATGAAAATGTTAATTTTAAGTGTGAGTTACTCTTTTCAAAAGAGCCAGAATGCTAGGAATCAAGTTAACCTACATTTCAAAAGTCAGAATCTGAAATTTAGGTTGAGGAAGAGGGGTCCATTCCCTAAATCTGTGCTGAAATTCCCTGTGATAAGTGCGCCATTGCATGACCACAGAGGTTTGTCTGCAAACAGCCAGGAATAAGACAGACAGCCAGGAATTCGGCATGCATGATCTTTAATGTAAAAATCTGTCAAACAAAACCACTAACTTGTGGCATGGTGATAGGTAATAAATAATATTTTAAACTGAGAGGTAAAAAATCACTTAGAACAGTATTTAAAAGTCTGTAAATAATCTGCAGTCAAACCAACAGCCACCTTGCTATCTTGCATGCAGTCCCAGTTTATAGTTTGTTAGATAGCTCACCAATATTTTTGCAGAGTTTTTCCTGTGAGGTTCTGCCACTGTGACATCCCTTCTCCTGATGTAATGAGAAATTGTAGAATTATATAAAAAAGCAGCAAGTTCAGGAGCATCTTGTGGAATAGCAAACTGCAAAGAGAAAAAATGTGAATGATAATGACATACTCATACAATGATTCTAACAGATTTGTTCCCTTCTCAGAGGTCTTGAATTTTGGATTAACACTGTTTTTTCAGTTTAAAAGAACAGCCATGAGAATATACTGTCTTCAACTAGAAGCATGCTTAGTAATAGCAGAGCAAGATATTGCCCAGCTGTAGGAATTACAGTAGATAACATTTTTTTCCACTTTTTACTGGTGTCAATTTCATTGCTGCACTTAATTTTGTTACACTTTTGGGGCCAGATATATATAACAGGATAAATTCAAAGTTGCTGCACTGAAATCTGGTCATTAATTCAGATAAGAATCTGCCTATTGAAATATAATGACTTTATCAGCTTTAGAAAGTAGAAGAAAAAAAAAAGGAAATCTGAATTCTAGCAACACAACTTTTGATCATTATTTGTTACAGATTTCTTTTGGTAACAACTCAACTTTATACAATGCAACAGTTTGTTCAATTTTAATCTCATATTAAAATGCATTCTCTTCAGCTTTATCTTCACTGAACTTTATTCTCTGACTAAAACCTATTTTTTATTGTTGTCTTTAATTTCTACACAGAGCATTTATGGCTTCTTTCAAGAAGCCTCAGAGAATGCTTGGGAACTCAACTGCTACAGAGGGAAAGAGAAATTCTAATTTACGACAATCCAATCATGTAAAATTGCAATAAAATGTATGTGGAAGTTTGTAATAAGATCTCAACAGAAACTCAGCTAAACATAGACAAGACTATTCTTTAAGGGCTTCAGATTATAAAAAACTACATTAGATCCATCTTATCACTTCCTTTAAGTTCTGAACACAAAATATCTTAAACAAATCCCTAAAGAAAATGTTTGTAATTTTAAGAAATGTGGTAGCACTAAAGGGAAGAGAATAGCTATAAACACACCAACCCTTCCACACACTAATGCTGTGTAGTACTAGATTTGGAAAATTTGTACCATTCACCTGATTAAAATTATGAGGCTAAAGAAGGAACTATTTTGAAACTGAGATCTTCAGTCAAAAGCATCCTGCAAAGTGAAAGGTAATATAATTTATTAACTGATGAAAACCCCTTAAGCAAAAATAAGAATCTTTTTTTTTTTTTCCTGTTGCTTAATTAGATTAACATTGGTTTTTTGCAATATGGGAACAGTTAAATAGCTAGTAAATCTCTCCCTCTCAATGTGATAACATGTGGGAATTCTCTTTCCAGGATTCTTTCACCAGCATATATAGACTTCTTTAACTATGACAAATTAAAAGAATGACAATACAATGACATGCCTTTGAAGAAACCCTCAATATATGATCACAACTGATACATATGTAGATCCATTTGAATACTAGGTAATTTTTATATTTACTTATTTTTTTCATACATCCTAGAGTGTTAGCATCTTCAGTAGTGAATTATTATGGCAAAGGTTCGAAAACAGCCCTCTGTGATTAAGAGAAAACATACATGTCTCCTGCAATACTTCAAAAGCAGAATTTCTCCAGTGGCCTAGATGTTCAGCTTAAAGATACTATTTTATCCTTCCTGAGCCAGTAGCATGGAATTGTACAACTCTGCCTCTGTAGCTGTTTTACTTGCCACATATTTAGCATGCCATACCTTATTTTAAATGGATTCTTGCTCCCTTCCTTTAACTACAATGGACTGTCTCGGTTTCCCCTCCAGGGAAAACTGTACTGCTTTCTTCTCCTAAGCCTTGTCACCTTAAGCAGTTTTCCAGATCTCTAGTTCTTCACTTCTCATTTCAAAACTCAGTTTAGCTTTCCTCTTTTTCTAGCCAGGTAATACCCTCTGCTGCAATGTGTAACTCCACCAGAAATGTTCTGGAAGAGGACTTTGTGTAAAAGCTGTTATACAAGAGGTGTCAGTGACCATTCAAGAGCAATGCATTGGATGGTATTATTTTGTCTCCAGGCCAGGACTTACACACTTACTCCAGACTTACACTTACACACTTACATGGCTCTGCAGCATGAGGAGACACTGCCTCTGGGGAAGGTTAGCTCCTGCCAGTCATGTTAGTGGATGTACCTTACCCGTGTGGTGGATTTTGGCTGCTATTTTGCTGCTTCCCCAACAGATGCCTCACTCATGGTACTACAGTGCTCAGCTATTGAGAATGTGCCATGTGCGTCACCCTGTATCGTCCACTATAGCTGGAAACCACTGCCTATACCTCTGGTACTTATAGGCACTGGCTCCATAAAACCGCTTTTTGCCAGCAGTCTCAGAAAAACAAAACAACTTGTCAGGAATACTGGCTCAGGCCAAAGGTCCACCTAGTTGAGCCCTCTTCTCGTCAACACTGCTTTTAAGCATATATGGAAGGATGAGTAAGAACAGGGCATACATACACAATACTCTCTCCTAATAACTTCCAGCTTCCAAATGTTTTCATCTCAGGGACTTCCTGATCTGCATGAAGTTTTTGTTCATTTATTAATCTTTACTTCTCTTTTATGAATTTGTCCAGTTTCCTCTTAAAACCATATAAACTTTTAACCCTGACTACTTCCTTTGGGAACAAGTTCCAGACATCTAATACCTGTTGCATGAACCACCACTTCCTTTTGCTTGTTTTGAATCTGGCTTTACAGGCTTCATTTGATGCTCCAATTCCTCTGCAGTGAACACACTGCATTCCTGTGCAGGAGTAGGCAGAGAGCAGTCAATCCCCACCCACGCTCTTCCTGCCACTTCTGACCTTGCAGATCATATTTGTGCATGGTCACCTTCTTTCTAGATTGAAGCAGCCTAGTGCACTGAGTTCTTCTGCAAGGGAATCTGTTCCATACCTTTGATCAGTCTTTTTGCTCCTCTTCACACCTTTTGCAAGATTCATAACTTTATTATCCTTTCACATCCCTCACCGCCTTCAGAGAAAGATAAGCTACAGAAAAGGAAAAGTCCCTAAATAAGGGTCTTCCCATGTGTGCACAGGTTTGATTTATCTTTGTGGAAGAAACAACAAAGTACAAAGGAAACCTTTCTATAGGACAAGAAATTCAGCAATGGGGAGGAATATACTGCTTTAACTGAAACTGAATCTAAATCATTTCAAAGGGGAAATGCCCAAGCACCCTAAGAGAGCTAGGTTCTGAAATCCAAGAGATGCCAGGCACATAATGGCCTTAGCCTTATTTGGAAATTTCAGCCAGGCATCCTGCTGTTTATACAAAACCTGAAGGAAGCTGTCTCTGTATCCTCTTCCCATCTGAAGCAAGAGATAAGCATTACACATTTGAAACCTGATGTGTGTATTCATGCTGTTCAGTGCTTTGAAAAACTGAAATAAGGAAAGGATGTTTAAATTCTTGCAATAATGATTATGGATCTAAAGCCATATTCTTCTAAGACAGATGGACCATTATTTCATTATATATTACTGGAATTTTTCACACAAGCCTCACAAGAATTTAGTCTTGTTTATGTAACAGATGTAATCACTATCAAGTAGGAGAAGGAAGAGCAAACTCAAAAAACTAGAAGCAAAAATAATCAAAAAATATATTTCCTGAAAATGTCATTAAGAGCTGTGGCACTATTCTACCCAGGAGCTCTGCCCTCCTGACAGTAATGCTCTCATCTCAGCTTCTGAATTGAAACTTAAAAGAGAACACAGTGGCTAGAGAAGAGGGATGCTGAACTCCTTTTCATGCACTTGCAACCTGAGCTGACCAGTGGCTTTGAGATGTAGTAGAAATGCAGCAGCTCAGCTTCCTGCTCCTCTCCACTTTTGAAGAATGGGTGGAAATGGGCTGGAAAAGATTAATAGAAAAAATTCTCACTTTCCAAACTTTCTGTGTTTTGGGTACAAAATGGAAACATTTTCTTCTTCAGTTCCCTACTCCTCAGTTCTTTTTTCTTCTTCTAGAGGAACTAAATAAAAGGGTGGAATCCTAGCTCCTCTCTGCGTTTCTGGGTGAAACACAAAAATCTAGCCATAATGTGTTTGGTTTACATCAGTTTTTCTATATTCTTGTAAGTATCTATTGTGGTTCTGTCTCTTTAAGCTGAAGACTTGTCTTGTAGCTCCTGTGGTCATGAGCAATCCTCTTCACTAGAAAGATGTCTCCACTTTCATCCACTGTACTGAACTCGGACTCCTTCTGGTATGCAAAAGACGTATAGCACTTTTAGCATTTGGAATTCAGCTCTCCCCACAAGATGTTTAACAGGCTACTGGTTAAATTCGAGAAGTGTTGTTTACTCCAGAAGTGTCTGGAATCAGTTATGCTTAACAAATTGGATACCTTGTTGTTGATGGGATAATGTGTTGAGCTGTGTTTTGCTAAATCTTCTGATTGAGCCAAACCAAGCTCTTTTGGGGGGATCTGCCATCACAAACATAGATCTTAAACCAGGCTTTTAGACACTGGCATATCAACACTTTACTGAGAAGGCTGCTGCTAGGCTTCCTCTTGTTAGTGTTTCCCCCAAACTCTGAGCATTCCAGCTCTGCTATAAAAGAAGAACCACATCCGTGGAAGGGGAAGTAATTTAGATGGTAAAAATTACCTAGGAGTAACAGTTATGAAAAAATAGGAGAAGTTTTTCCTTCCTGCTGGTATGACTAAAATAATTATAGAATCATTTCCAAGTAGAAAAACCAAAAACCTGTCATGTTGCTGACAAAGTTGTAACTTTTATGAGTTAATATTGATTCAGCCATAAAATAATTGTAGACTATGTGAATCCTTTTATCAAGTGGCAATACATGAAAACATCAACTTCTGGAGTACATTCCATGCATAATTCCAGGTGATAGTTTCACTTTATAGGATATTCAATGTTCTTTGAAAAATTAAAATCATTAACACTTTAAGACAGGTAAAAAAATATAGGCTTCTAAAATTACTCCCATTTTACAGAGTATACTGTCTCATACTATGTTGAACTTAGCCATGACATAAAATATAGCATATGTTATTAAAAATATGTATTTTATCATATACTTGGTGCAAGGAAATAGCTCCTGGCAGGAAAACATGCTGAGGACTGACTGGCTAAGTAGCAGCTGTGCAGAAGACGACCTGATTTAAGCTGCACATGAGCCAGCAGTATGCCTGTCAGCAGTGAGGGTGAATAGAATCCCAGGCTGTATGAACAGAAGCAAAGGCAGTAGTACTTTGAAGAAGTGATTATTCCCCTCTGCTTAGCACACCATTAGACCACATGTACATACAACATCCATTTTTGGAGCCTCAGCAGAAGACAGAGATCAATATACTGGAATGAGTTCAGTGGAGGGACCCCAGGAATGCTCAGGACTGGAGCACTTGTCCTGCAGGGAGAGTCTGAGGGACCAGTGCTTGCTTAGCCCAGAGATGAGAAAGCTTTGGGGGGACTGAAGGTGTCACAGGGAGAAGGTTATCAAAAAAACGGAGCCAGGCTTTTCACAGAAGTGCATGGTGGGATGATGACACGCAATGGGATAAATTGAAACAAGAGAGGTTCAGACTGGATGTAGGGAAAAACCTTTTCCCTGTAAGGCCAATCAAGAAGCAGCAGAACTTGTCCAGAGAGGTTTTTGCAGCCTCTGTCCTTGCATGTTTTAAAGACCAGACTGGATAAAGCCCTGAACAACCTAATCTGATTTCATAGCCGACCCTGCTTGAGCAGGATGTTGCATCAGAGTACTCCTGAGATCTCTTCCAACCTGAATTAGCCTATGATCCTAAAAAAACAAATCACCATACAAATTAGCTGTAAATTAGTTGTATTGGAATAAAAAAATAAAATTGTGTTACACCCTTTAAAAAATACTTAATGCTACAATACCTGGTGGCTGTCCACTGTCTGTTAAATAAACAGCTCTGAGAAGTTCATGTCTTTCAATTTAATGATTTTGTGTTATTGTGCTATAAAGGAATTTCCCCACTGCTAACAGGTTCAGATGTAAGACCTTTTGATAAACAAACCAGTGCTAGGTTGTATCAGACTCAGCTGAAGAGCTGTGTGCATCCCTTGACATAACAAAGGTTTATGTCACCTTTGGGAGTTCATCTGCTAAGCACTGCTGTACAGATGACTTTCTGAATTAATGTACTCCTTAGGACACAAGAATTTTCAGGGTCCCATGAGAACTGAAAAATTCTGTGTCATCTATTCCAAGCCATGTTAAAAATGACCCTCAAGGAAAACACTGCAAATTTCCGTTAAAAAATTATCTTGTCTCTAATGCTGTGATACTGAATCAAAATACAAGTTTCTTCTGACAAGGGTACAGAAACCAAACACATACAGTGCAACACAACTGTCACACTAGAAACATTACAAACTATCTGTATCTTGCTTCTTACGCAGGCAAATGATCTCACGGTCACTGTGAAAAATTCCCCAAAAGCTCCATCCCATTGTGAAGTGCAGGCAGAAAAAGTCAAGCAAAATGCAGACAGGGATGGAAACAAAAGGGGCTGACTTACCTTTATTTGCATTGTATTAATAGGAGAGCTTGTCTGACAGTGCAGTGGTCCATGTGTCTGAATATGAAGAATATAGAGAAGAAATTCTTCTTGACTGGACACAGGCCAACCGACATGAAGAACTGTATTGTTGATGGCACTTGGTCCTATATTGTGCAGCTGTCAAACAAATGTCATCAGTATGTTCCAAGGCAGTAAAAAACAACAAAAACCACAGCAACCACCACTTACACATTTTCAAATTCTTAGTGTCCACAGCCTGGAAGTATTTTGGGAAAGATGTATAGATTATTAATATCATTTTATTGATGGAGAATCTGTGGCAGATAGGGCAAAAGGACCTCTCCATGTTAGTCACAAAGCCAGCGGCAAATCTGGGAGAGCAACCTTTTTTGTCTGAGTCTGTATTCAACAAACCCATCACTATTCCTATTTTTTCCTACCTATGAAAGAGCTGAAATTACCTAAAAAAGTGTAAAAAACCCAAACCAAAAGACACTAGCAAAATACCTATACAAACATATACAATGAACCTTAACAGAACATACTTGAAATTAGTAGCTGAAACTTCAGGACACAAAAGAATCACATTTCAGAGTGCAGAAATAGATGGTATAGCAGAGCTTAAACTAGTTTTTGTGGTTAAGAACTCTATTTCAACACTTCTCAGCTCAAGTTTCCCCAAAAGAGAAAAAGGAACTAGTTTTCCTGAAGTAACATCCCAGGACATTATTCTTTTCTGGGAAAATTACTAAATACAGAAATAATAGAAATTTAAATATCTAGGCTATTACAATAGTTTTCTTGTATCATTTTACAGTTTGAAAATATCTGATGACCACAGGAAGTTTGGATATGTGTTAACACTGGGTATGAGAGCTAAAGAAGCAGAACACCATGGAGCTTTGCTCAAAGTTTCTAGAGATGCGAGAACCTCCTTTTTTTCAAATGTGTAGAATTTTTGTGACTGATGAGCTTTGTTTAGAACCAAATAAAACCCACTTTCAATAGTACATCTTCTTCAGTAAAGGATTTTTGGGTGGGCGTTTGGCCTTTTTTATGCTTTGTTGACATCAAGAAACCAGGAAATCAGTTTCTTTAATCACTATAACTAACCACTGTAAGTATTTGAATACATTTGAAGTCACATATATAGTTCCACAAACAGCCCAAATGCTTGAGACAGGAAGATTTGTTAGAGATTTTTCAGTTTAGAGAAATGTGTTAAGATGAGTAATTCACAAATAATATTTTGTATGTTATGGTCTGATTCATTAGAGTTTAGTATTAGTCATGCAAATTGCAATCTTACACTGCTGATTAAGCTCAGTTGCTTATATTTTCTTGAGTGCTAGTTTGTGAATTGTAACCATATGTGAAGCACTCTGTTTTACCCTCTAGAATAAAGGTCATCCATCAGATTCCAAAGTGTATCGGGTTTGCGTGGCAAGGTTTTGGTAGCAGGGGGGCTACAGGGGTGGCTTCTGTGAGAAGCTACTAGAAGCCTCCCCTGTGCCCAATAGAGCCAATGCCAGCCAGCTCCAAGACGGACCTGCCGCTGGCCAAGGCTGAGCCCATCAGCAATGGTGGTAGTGCCTCTGGGATAACATATTTAAGAAGGGAAAAAAGAACCTGAGCAATTACAGCCAAAGAGAGGAGTGAGAATATGTGAGAGGAAGGACTAACCAGACACCAAGATCAGTGAAGAAGGAGGGAGAGGAGGTGCTCCAGGCACCGGAGCAAAGCATCCCCTGCAGCCCGTGGTGAAGACCATGGCGAGGCAGGCTGTCTCCCTGCAGCCCACAGAGGTTAATGGTGGAGAAGATATCCACCTGCAGCCCATGGAAGACCCCACACCACACCAGGTAGATGTGCCCAAAGGAGGCTGTGACCCCATGGGAAGCCCATGCTGGAGCAAGCTCCTGGCAGGACTTGTGGACCTATGGAGAGAGGAGCCCACGCTGGAGCAGGTTTGCTGGCAGGACTTGTGACCCCACAGGGGACCCATGCTGGAGCAGTCTGATCCTGAAGGACTTCACCACATGGAGGGGACCCACGCTGGAGCAGTTCATGAAGAACTGCAGCCCATGGTAAGGACCTACGTTGGAGAAGTTCATGAAGGACTGTCTCCCGTGGGAGGGACCCCACACTGGAGCAGGGGAAGAATGTGAGGAGTCCTCCCCCTGAGGAGGAAGAAGCTGCAAAGACAACATGTGATGAACTGACCACAGCCCCCATTTCCCATCCCCCTGTGCCGCTCGGGGTGAGGAGATAGAGAAAATCGGGAGTGAGGATTTAGTTTTATTTTCTCATTACCCTACTTAGTTTTGACTGGTAATGAATTAAACTCATTTTCCCCAAGTCAAGTCTGTTTTGCCCATAATGGTGATTGGTGAGTGATCTCTCCCTGTCCTCAACCCATGAGCTTTTCACTGTATTTTCTCTCCCCTGTCCGGTTGAGGAGTGACAGAGCAGCTCTGGTGGACACTTGGCATCCAGCCAGGGTCAACCCACCACACAAAATATGTCCTGTATTCCATGTATTTCACTCAATGCACTTTTTTCTAACCTGAACTCTTCTCTTTTAATTGATGACTCATCCAATAACAATACAAAGTATAGATATGTGTACTTCAAACATTGAGTTATTTTCAACAGAACATTTTCTGAGCAATGAGGTTACAAGTTACAGGTTTTTTTTCAGTTAGCTAAATGTGAAAGGAAACATTTTTTCCTGTGCACAACACTCACAGGTTTTAATGAGAAATTAGTCACATCATTGAAAAAATTTGGCATTGACTGCAATGAGCTTTTAAGCACTGTTTTTAATTCTTGTCAAACACCCAAAATGTTTATAGATCCCTTAAATGTCAAAGCCAGACTCCATGTGCTGAAATCAGAATATTTACATTTGTGGCTTTATCTAGTTGCAGATAAAGACAATAAATGAAATTCATCAGGATTTCAGTGGGAGCAGCATGAATCCTCTGGCAACATATATAATTTTTACCTCATAGATGTGTTCTACTAAAGGACCAAGTTCTTCTTCTTTTGTAGGTTCATCTTTGGGTTCCCAGCTGTGAAGCGGCAAAATAATTGTTGGGGGGTGGGACACTCTGTAATATATAAATCAGGTTAAAACAGTAATGGTTACCAGTGATTGGCTGCATTACTTTTAGAAAAAAATTAAGACCACTGTAGAAACCTGAGCCCTTAAGGGCATTATATTTGGGCATATTCATTAGAATTAGGTGAGGTGAACTATACGATGCTTCCGTAAAGTACTACCCAGCTTTACAGACTACTGAAGGTGTCCATTTAGTTTCATACTTCCTCTGATGGATGGTCCTTTCCAGACAAGGGAGTGACTCTTTCTGTATTTGGAGAGAGGACTGAAATCTGTTGGGCATTGATATCTTTCTCACTTATGAGGTATCTGAATTAATTATCCACAAAACTAGAGTAATGATACATAAATAAATGTATTTTCTCATTTCCATTTAAAGCCTGTAGGCGTTTAATGCTATGCATCTTCCTTCCCTGCAGTACATTTTTAGATACTTATTTAACTGCTCTGACCACAAATTCCTCTGTTATTATTCCTTTTAAAAAAACTTGCAAAGGAGTCTATCTCATTTTACAGGTGGGAAGCTTGAGGTACTGTGACTTCCATGAAGTCACAATGGAAACTGGTGTATCAAGAAAGTGAGTTCATGTCTAGAGCCTGAAATAGTGCTCCAGGCTTCCAATTTGCTTTGCATATGAAGTGGCAGCTAATGCATTCCTTGAAACACTGTTGCAACTTGCAACATGTAAACCAAACATAAATGAAGAACACAGTGACTTCATATTTGATATCTTTATTTTCATCTGCTATTTTATTTTTCCTTTCCTTCTCTGTCTGGCCTCAAGAAAGGACCAAGTAGTCTTCTGTTAACATTTCTATATGAATCACAAGCATTTTATTTCCCATAAAAACTGGAAGTTCCTTGGAGGGATCCCATTCAGATGCCAACTTTAACCTTATTCAGTTGTTGAGAAGTTGGTAAATCAGATCCCAAGAATTTGTTTTAGCGTGGTAGGTGAGTTCTGGCACAGACACCTGTCATCTGCTAGTACTGAAAGCAGCTCTTGGTGCTAAAATGGTAACTATTACCCTTTCTTTACAAGGGTCAACTCTCACTCAGTTTGCTGGTTTCCGGAATCTTTAGCTTAAAGAAAAGCTGGAACATTTCAATACTTGTTCTGCCAAAGCTGGAATTTTCCTGACAGAAAACTGTTAAAAAAGAATTGCTAATGATTTTTTTCCAGAATATAACATCTGACTAAAATGATGGACTTCTATCCACCGATGTGAATTCAGTTTCCCTTGAGTCTAAACAGATAAAGCACCACTGCAGATTGCCCCTTGAGGAAGAGAACAGAAGACTGGATGTTTTTGTTGCAGATGCTGGCATTTTAAAATACTTTAGGAAGAAACAAACTGTTACTGCTTCCAGCTCTTATGTCATATACAATGAATGAAATGTCTGATAGAGTATACAGCTTCTCAAAGCAGCGTGGGATCCCAGAGGAGAACAACTTAATACCATCTAGCTAAAGTACAAATCTTCATGAAATGTAGGGTATCCTGGAGTATCCTGCTAACTCTAAGTACTTCCCTGGACTTCAAAAGGCCAGCAGTTTGCACTAAAAAGTATGCCAGAGGCCACATTTACAAGCCAAATCAAATAATAAAGGAAATGAAACATATTTATTAAAAAGTAATTTCAGATGAGGTACTTAGCCTAACTTGTTATCACAAACGGCCTTGTTTCCAATAAGAATTTTAATTATTAATTGTTGTTGGAGAATAGGAACTATACTGTATTGTTAAAAAAGCCAAGACACAGAGACCCTTAAGCTACTGAAAAAATTTGCAAGTCAGAAAGTGTACATAGACAGAAACAACCAGACATGAGGTTTCGAAAACCAGTGTTGTCTACTACACTCCCTGTGCAGTGTTTTTCTTATCCACAGAATTACAAAATGCAAAATGTAAATGTAGACATTCAATTAAAGAACATTTATTTTAAATAGATTTTACAGTTGTTTTGAGGACTTCTGCTATCAACACGAAGGTAGCAAAATCAGGTCAAATTAAACAGAAATCCTCTCTTTTGACTATTTTATTTTGCATTTAACTGAGAATATTTTTAACATTTGAATCATTTATTAGATGAGGATTTTTCCTAGATTTTTAGGTGACAATGATCATTCAAACAAGAGCACTGAAAAATAAGATAAAGGAAGTATGTTCTGCAGAAAATGCTTATGTGGGATATACAATAAGAATTCTGCCAGCTGCAAATCCTTCCAGTCCAATTTAATTCCTTCCTGAACCCCTAATTGCTCTAGTGTTCTTTCAGCAGTGGGAAATAACAATTACAACTATAAAACTCTTACATTTTTAATAGGAAAAAAAGATAAGCAGAATAATCAAATCTCAGTTATCAGAGCAACTGAACTATCTAATGAGTTATCTTAAATTTCTTTTGAATGGGATATTGAAGAAGATTTCTTCCTTTCTTACAGAGGCAGTATTTGCATGGGTCCGGGGTGCAAGCATATACGCATATATGCATATGCACAATTTGATAACTACTTACTTTTTCTCACTAAAATGTACAATAATTCCAGTCCCACTTCATGCAACCCTGTGCAGAGCAGTAAGGAAACCAATGCAAGATATTTTCCAGTCCAAATGTGCACACAATCTCTCTTTTATTTTTAACTAGGAAATTGTGAGCAAATAGTTCCCTTGGAGCTGTATGCTTTAGCATCTCTGAGTAATTAGCAAAATCCACCCACAAAGCATTTGGGAATTTTCCTTTGTACATGCGTGCTATAGCTAATAAGAAAACTAAAAGACTTAAGAGGAAAGAAACGGAAAGTCATTCAATTAAGTAATTCTTCTGTATTTAATGACCTGTTTCTTAGCACTGCAGGCATGAATTCAAGCCACTTTTTCCACTTGTGGGCATGCTCTTTTTAACAACTGAGGATTTTTGGTCATTTTTGGTGTCCATCTATTCACCTGTTACAGAACACACTATGGCACAGAAAGAACATGACGGAGGCAAAAAATTTCCAACAAGTCTGCAAAGAATACAAAAAGTTTAAGATTTTTCTACGAAAGTGATGAGCAACTTCATTCAAAAAACAGAATCCACAGCACTGGAAGCAGCCCTTACTGAGAAGTCTCCTGTATGTATCCATAACCATTTACTGATGCACTGAAACTCCAGCCAGTTCTTAAATTGGGTGTCTGCCCATGGCAACATCTAGCAGTTGCTGGCTCCCAACATTTTATCACACATCTGCAGCCCACCAACTAACTCCTTTGATTCTTATTTCCTCAGTCTCTACTCCACTTTCTGTGTTACCTTTCCCCTCATTTTGTATTTTTCACCTCTCTTCCTATCCAGCTCATTTCCCTAGATCACTACTAACTCCAGAAAATGAAATAATACTCTAATTTCTGTTCTTATGAAACTTGTTGTCTTTCAACTGCTCCTTTTCAGAAATATTAGCACTAACATATATCCACAGAGTCTTGAGTGCCAGTCCTCTTTTTTCCACCTAACTTTAGCCTTTAGGTTAGTCTTCTTAACCTGGAAAACACTTACAAAATGTGATGAAAAACACTTTAAAAATCTCCCTGATTTAGATTGAACACTAGAGCAGAAAATGTGATCTCTGTGATCTACAAAATGACTGGACTCTCTGCTGGCACTTGGTAGTCAAAGTATTATCTTAGAAGTGATAACAATAAATTATTTTTTATAAGTCGATAAAAGCATAAACAAATGCATTTTTATTTGTTTACACCTAAGGCAGCCCCTTGAGGTGCATCATGTAAGAGACATCTCCTCCTCTTGCATCAGCCAGGCTTCATGGCCTGACTGTGGGAGTGAAGCCGGGCCATGTACCTCCTGTTCTCCCCTTGCAGAACTGAGAATGGTTAAGATCCAGAGCTGTAGTTTGAGAAGAGGAGAAGTAGGAAATCTGAGATCCCAGACAAAAAACATCTGGGGCAATTACTTGCTTTGAAAGAACATCCTTTAGGATGCCAGGATAGGAGTCTAGTTCCAAGATTTTACAGAGTAGTTGGAGATTCTTACCATCTAATTGTATTTTATAGTTTCTGAAACCAAGCTGTATGTGAAAACAGAGATAGAAATAATCGTCTTTCATCATATCCAGTGCTTGTTTAGTTTTGGTATCCCTTGTGTCAGTGGACAGGCACCTGCTTCAGATGGAAATGTAAGAATCCTACAGTAGTAGCTGGCTGACCTCTCGTCATAGCCTATTCCTTACTCATCCTTTCTCCAAAGGCCTCACTGTGCTCTCTATTAGTATATGTCTTGCCGTAATGTGTTTCATCATTCCAGTCATAAAAGCAGATATACCAGATTCTGCTTTGGTATTCAGAATTAAGTGCCTAAATGGTTGCACAAGCAGACCTACACATGTGAACAGGCATTTTGTACTAGCAACATCCCTACACAATTTGAATGTGCAAATAAAATTTTGGCTCTGACTGGTGTTACTACAATGTGAAATTCTACAGTGTACTGCATTTGCACACTTGGTAAGTTTACTGGAGTCCACATGGGCAGTCCTGCCCTATAAGACCTGGTAAGTCCTCAGTAGCTCCATCCTGCAAGGCTTGCTGGGGTGAGACTCCCTGGGAATTCTCAGGTGTTCTTGGTGGATGGGTGTTTGGGTTTATGTCAAAAGATTCAATACATGGGATTATTATACATGGAAAGATTCAATACAAAAACCAGTTATCATTATGAATTGAAATAGTTGAATACTTACCCTCTGATCTGTACTTGAGCCACAGCACTGATGTTGATATGGAGGTTAACAAAATTGCTGGTGGGATTAATCTTGTTAGAACTGGAAAAGATATGTACAAGCATTAAAAAAGGTTATTTAGCAGAACTCTAGATTGTTATAGATACAGCACTGAATACTACAAGGCCTACAATTAGGAAGTGATGCCATTGGACATATTACAGTATGCGTTTGCTATTGCCACTCTTCAGTCTTGTAGGATACTGGTATTTAAGTTTGATATTATTTGAGCTCATCACATATTTAATAACATAATCAACCCAAGCCTCCTTTAAAGACTCCTATGCGTGAATATGATGATACAAATTTATTTATCTCAGAATATCATGCAAATTCCCTTGTTCAGCTTGGCTATCTGTATGGATAGGAGTATCTTAATAGAATATAAGGGTGTTTCATGCATTGGAGGAAGGCAGTATTAATGAACAAGATATGCTTTGTTATAATAGAATTTGTTTTTATGACTCTCCAAACTTGTGACTTCTGCATGACAGAGTCTTTGAAGAAAAAGAACCAAAATAAACTGTTTTTTTACTTTTCTTATTTTCTCCTCTCCCCTATCCAGAGAGTGTTTACACTCCTAATCCCACTTAGCAGTGAAAATAGATCCCTATGCTTAAAGCCTAGTGCTCTCACTCATTTTATTGCCTTTTCTTATTGCAAATCCTTAGTAGTAAAGGTAGTTTCTCTTACTTCAAAAGGCCATTCCTATGACTGTAGCCCATTCATGTAAAGAAAGGCTTGCACGTTCAAAGTCATGAAGATAATGAAAATAAATAATTACAGACTTAGAATTTATTTAATTATGGGATTAATGGTACTAAGTTTGAAGGTTTTTTACAAGCAAGTGTGGAAGTACTTCCTTGCTTCATGGAGACTAAGTTTCTATTGCTGTCAGTTTACTGCCATCACATCTGGGTAGCATCAGTCAAATGGAAATATTCAGAGGAGGCTAGCATTCCCAGTGACTTACTCCTGAAGAGTAAAGGGCAATACTGCTTTGATCCAGGCTTTCTGGTTACAGATTGCTAAAATTAGGAGCAGCTCTAATTTGTTTGTAAACTAATGCAGATTCCCCTCAAACATCATTTGAACTTTTGATGTAATCCTCTATAGCCATTGCTTTGAGTACAAAAGTACAAAAAGTGCTTAAATTATAGAAATAACTACACTGCTAATTTGTTAGAATAAGCTGCTCTCCAATTTGTATAATGATACTATTTTCCATAGAGTTAAAATACAGATTTTGATCATATATATTTGGTATTCAAATCCTGTTTGTGCTTTACGGTATTTTGTAGAGAAGAAAATAGTTTAAACAAAAGTGCCAGGACATCTCCCTCTCTAAGGGGTATATAATTGCCTAGCAAAATCCACATCAGAAAAAGAATCAGATTTCAAGACACTTCTCAGCCTCTTGCTTATTTTCAATAGATAACTAACTTCAGTCTTGCAAAACAAAATATTTATTTTCCACTTTATGTTTTGGAGTAAATTAGAGAGTAAATCTCTCTTTTGAATAACTCAGACCAGCACACAAATTCAGACATGTTCTCTCCTTCCCTTTCCTCCCATTTAGGTAACTTCCTCTTTCTACCTTATGGATTTCCGTTTCCTCTTTCTTTTAAGATTGTTTTACCTCTTCACTAAGGACATAGAAATGCAGAAACTGTAGTGCTGCTTGAGAAAAGACTGTACAAAGCAGTGATTTTTAACTGTAGGGTACATTCTCTTCTATGTAAGAAGGTTTACTTTTTTTTTTTTTTTTTTTAAAGTAGCTGGGTGTTCTTCAGCATTTTGATACCAGTTTGTGGAAACTGTCCTTTTTGGTAGCCCAACAGATTTCCTCCCTTTACATTTCAGTGAGTCACACTTATGGAGGAAGCATGAGATGCTCCTGTCTCCTGAAGTTCAGCCTGATTCCTCAGTAAAGCTTTGTCACTTTTTCTATGAAAGTGACCTACTGCCAACTCTTATTACCTAGAAAGATCTAGCTACCCAAAAAGCTCTGAACATCCCCAATTTCACAGCATGAAAAGGCAGTGATAAAAGCCTCTGATACCCATTTAAAACTGTATGGCTTGCATTAATGATCTGACAATGAACAGTGGTATGGACAGAGGACGTACAAGCTAGCCATTATATCTTATATCTCCCTCTGGAGGAGCCCATGCCCAGATTCGCATGGTCTCTGGCTCACCAGCCACACCCCTGGGAGAGGGCCGAGGTCTGACCAGGCACCTCATTGTCTTCTGTGGCATTGCTGTGCCCTTCCTGAGTTTCTGCATGTCCTCTCCTTCACGGGTTACATTCTGGAAACATGATTTAAACATTTATTTAAACTGTTATTTACCACAGTGAACATGATCAAGGCCCTCATTAAAGGCCAGACATTAGCAATTAAGTCTCTGTGTGTGGGGCAGGGAGGGCCCCATCAGGAACTCCAATGTGTGTTTGATGAGGACAGATGGAGTAGGAGCCCTGCCACCTACTGAAAAAGTCCCAGGTCTGTTCTTGCTGTTATCCTAAGCCAGCCCATCCTGTGCTTTTTTTGTCCCTGCGAAGGAAGTACTGCTCAGCACAAACCAGAAGATACTCCAGCAGTAATATTTCAGTTCCACAAATGTGGAGGAAACTAATGGAAAAATGACAAAGGTTCACCTGCATCAAACTGAAACAGTTTTCTCTCTTCATGCCAGTAAATCTGTTTAGCAGATTTTAACTGTTCTCCTTCTATTTTCTAAATTGTCGTGAAGAAGTGGCATACCTTTTTTTTTCAGAGCATGATATGTTTTTAAATACAGAACTTTGTTACAAAGTGATCACTGTTCATTAACCCTGCAGAACAAAGTGCAAATTTGGCAAATCTGTAGAAGATCCTTGGACCACTGACCAAAACCAGTTACCCTGAATTTTAACATAATAAAATCCTCAGACTAACTCTAAGACGGATTTTGCTAAAAGCTAACAAGGCTCCTACTCCACAACTCCTCCTGAAGAAAGCTACCATGAGAAAGCCCATGAAATAAATACCAGCACTGAAGAGTTAGAGTGACTTTTGCATATATTAAACTTCAGTTATCAGCAGGAATTCAGAATTTAAATAATCGTACTCTTGAAAAAACATCTAACCTTTTTATTTGCAGCTCAAAATTGATGCTGAAATCTGCATTTTCAAAATGCTGAACAGAAAATCGAATGCCTGTAGAAAACTGGGAAAGAAACAGAACAACAGGTTTGATCTTTCCATATTGAGAAATCAGTACAGTTCAACATTGCATTTCACAGACTTGCATAGGTTATTGTTACTTTTTAAAATTAGTATGAAATAATATCATTTAGTTGTTTTCAGGAAAAAATACCATCCTGCCTGTGTATGTCACCAGATGGAAAACTTGGCTGGACAGAGGAAAGATCAAGAGGAAGAGAGAAGCATACTCCCAAGAAAACAGCGGTGGGCTCTTTATCCAGACAGTCTTTGCTTTACTTTGCCAAGCCAAAAGAAAATAATAGCTGTCTGGCACCTCTCATCCCTGCCTCCATCCATGCATGCCTTTGTCCAGGTCTCCAGGGCTTCCTGCTCCTCCCGTTCTCTCTGTAACTGTGACATATGAGCTGCATGCTTTAGGGGTTGTGGGGTGACTGATCACTTGTTTTTCTTCTAGAGGCCAAGTAGCAGCAGCTTGATGTTTTAGTTTGATTTGGTTTGAGTTTTTTCATTGCAGCTTCTGGGAGCCATAGTGCAGTTAAGAGGAATACAACTTTGAAGTTACTTTTGCAGTTCAGTTTGCCACAACTTGCAGCATGTGACCACAGGAGATAGAGGGTAAAACACACAGTTCCCCAAACTGAAGGAAATAAGGGCTTCCACTGGTTTATGCAGACCTTGCTTCCTTCTTCTGATAATTTCCATTTGCTTTGCAAGAAGGGCATGGAGTAAAGCAGAACAAGTTAATGCAGAAGAGAGAATGGAATTGCAGGGCTAATTGAAGGAATATACGATAGCATACGGTGGGGGCTCTGTAACCCTCTCATTGGACATAGTTACAGCACCAGTAAGCAAGTGCAGGGGAGCAGGGGGAGATGCCATCTCCCCTCCATGTTTAATAAATAAAATCGTACTGCAATGTATGAATTAATGTTTTTTAATTGCCTCCCCTGCTGTGTGATGGTAGAATTTCCTGCCAGGTAACTTGCACACTGTGCTTTCATTTTTTCAAAAAGGATGGTTACATATAGCCATATTCTCCATGTGGAGAAACAATCTTCCTGAGAAATTCATCAAAAGGCATTAGGAAGTGAGGACATGATTCCTTCATCTCTGCCAATATCTGACTAGGCTATGAGGGGCGGGGGAAGAAAAAGAGTTGTCTACTTGGCATACTTTCCTTAACATACTTGGGGTAGTGTTGTCAGCAACAGGACAGGACACAGCAATGTAGAGTTTTATGTTTCGGACCTAGATTAAACATCACTGAAGAGGAGGCATTTTCCTCTGTGGATAACTTTTCAGATGTTTAAGCAATTCCTTTTTCCCAAGCATTATTTTTTTTTTAATTTCCATTCAATTCTCCTTCTTTCCTCACTTGCAGTGGTGCATCGCTGAATCTTAATCCATCTCCAGAACGACGTTTAGCTAACATGCTTCAATTCTTTCAGTTGTCCTATGCTGAAAGCAATATTGTCATCATAAAAGAAATGGAAGTTCAAGTCTCTGAATTCTGACCATTTTAATGTCATAGATATAGTGAATCTTTCTTTTTGGAAGTAAAAATCTTTAAGATTAAAAGATAATGCTCATTAAATTAAACAGAAGCTGAATATCTGACTTGGAATAGAGATGTAAGCTATTTTTAAGACCACATTATGGAGATGATTTTAACAATTGTATTGGTATTTCATTCACCTTTAAAACTATAACATGATTTTCTTAATCTCTGAGACAAAAATTTCCAAATATTGAATTCAGCATTTCTCTTACTGTTTTTACTAATCATCTCCATACATTTGTTTCCACTTATAGCAGAAAAAGGATTTGATGAACCAAAGATGAAATTTTCCTCAGAGCAGGCATGAACTGCAGTTTTGACGATCTATTATACCCTTGAGGTTTAATCCTTTATTTAATACTGAAACACACTCCTACTGTATGAATCTAATAAGCTGCAGATGTTGCCTTTGTATGGTTGTATGACTTTGTTAATGTCAAGTAGCCCTTGACACTACTACTAATAATGGGGCAAAGATGCTCACATGCCCTTGCTGAAAACCCACTGAGGCCAAGGGAGTTGAACTTGCTTGAGCTTGTAACTTAGCAATCACTCAACCTCCTTATTTTAGTAGGATGTTCATTTTATCAGAATAGTTTAATTGTATTTAAAATTTTCCAAATGAAGTTAGTTTCATTAAAATTGCATTATTTTCCATGTTAGTAACATAATTTATCTTTGAAATACATGACATTTCTGCTATTACTAGTAAGCTTTAATCTGTTATTATGTTCAACAGGATCTAAGAGTATGCTGGAAGACAGGAGGCTAGCTTTTTTTGAAATGTCATACAGTGCGTATGAAAGATAAAGCCACTGCGCCCTTGAAGAATCAGTTTGGTACATACCAAGAAGGCTATATTTTCCAAGCCTCCCAGTCTTCTAACCTTATTTCTGTTCATTTCTATTAACTTCCAAATTGTTCTACCAGAATTTGTAATAAACGTACATCTCACTTCCTAAGGCCGCTGAACAGGCATTAGGAAGCTTGTCAGTCTGATCCATTTTAGTGTCATAAATAAGTACTTTGAGCATTCTTTGCCAGTGAGATGGTATCACAGACATTTAGTTTGCATTCTGGGCCATATGGTGGTGTGATTTGCCTTCCCATTTCTTTTTATCTTCTTTTTTATCTTTTTTAACCACAAAGATATTACTGAAAAGTAATTTTTGTGGCCAGTAAACAATTTTAAAATCACAGATTTTAAAAAAGTCAGAGATATACCAATTTTGATGACAATAACGCATTTTGAAGGTGTCAAGTGTCAGACAACTCTGTAGCCCACTACAGTAATACCCCACGGGTTATATCACAAAATCCTGACATAACCCTCATACTCAGACGCTCATCTTAAAGAGTTCAGGAATTCTAGGATTTCAGGGTGCTGAAGAGTCATTACAGTGACTCAATAGTTAAGAGTTTTAGGAATGTCTGATTTTGACCTAACCCTCCCTTCCCACTCCCTCACAACTTCCACAGAGTCCCTTTCTGACTGAATATTTTGAGAATAACTGATCTCCTGCCAGAGCAGAATTGTTTTGCAAAATTGGAAATGGATCAGAGCAGCCTTTCGTGATTTATGCAATTTGTACAAAGGGCTGATATTTCACTGTTGGAAGTACATTTGCCATCATAAATACATTTGGACTGGAAAAGCTCAAGTCCTTTCACCTTTACTAAGCTTCCAGGAGAGCTGGTTTCAAAGATGAAGTTAGGCTTTAAGTTTTCACTCACTATAATCAAACACTTTTGCCATCTGGCTTTGTAATGCTCTATCTTCATATGCCTTAATTTTCAAGGGTGGGATTCTTCTGTTATAAGCCAGAATACCCTTAAACATGTTATGAACCCTGCTGTTTTCTTCTGCTACTTCTAAGTCTCCCTTCGTGAAGTATTTTGCTTAGGAATATTTGGTAACAGTGCATTTATGGCAGCCCTAGAGCTGATTCTGAAGAAAAACAGTATTAGTTGTGCTGTGAGAATTCATAAGGAGACAGGTGAGAGTAGTACTGCTTTCATGGCTACCAAATAGCATTCCTGAAGTCTTTACACTGCCAGAATTTTGGGTCAAGGATGATGTGGAAACAGAGCTTTGGATTCAAAGGGAGGCATGTGAGGGGCTGTAGTCTAACACCGCCATACTCAGGCCTTTCCATTGCTTATGTTTATGACAGTACGCAAACCACAAAGATTTGCTCCTAGCTTTACATACAATGTTAGTGTCTCTTATGTGTAGTCTTCCTCTTCTCTTCCAAACCTTTGGGTTCTCATGCTCTCCTCCCTGCCGCACTGCACCCCAATCATCCACTTTCATCTCTATCTTGAGAATTTGCTTCTGCCATGAGACTAACGAGGAAACCACTGAACAGATATCTAAATTTGCTGGTTTTCTGGTATGAGAAATCATCTACCTTGACTTGGGATTTATCTAGTGCTTTGGCCCATCATTGCCTCCCATCATCCCATTGTGAAAACTCCATTCCTGAGAAATGTTTTCAATTACTCTTACTTTTTATGAGTTTCATTTAGTAGAATAAAACAAAAACTATAAAACCTTTTAGCCTTCTTTTCTATACTCATTGACTCCAATATCTATCCAGTCTGCCACCTTAGTGCAACGTCTCCCAGAAAATGTTTCTAGTAACCCCTTCAGACTTCTAGTTCATAGTAGCTCTACAGAGAAGGATCCTCACCAGGCAGGTTCCTGCTCCAAGTAGATCCATCACCTGGAGTTCATTTTTCAATTGTTTCCAGCTCCTTGTAATCCCAAAGAGTCTATGTGGGACTGCTTGTGATCATGAAGGCAGTTAACTATGAGACACCTGGTCTCCCACTCACTTTCAAACGCTCTATGACTGATCTGAAGCTAGCCCTATGATCCAAACAAGCTTATTCTAGTCCCAGTTTCCTACCACATGACCCATTCAGTTCTTCTATTGAGGGTCAGACAGGAACTGCTTCAGGATCATAAGAGGCCAAGAAAACATCCCTCTATAGAGTCTGAAGAGTGAAATATTGATCTTCCATAGGACTAAACCTTAACTTAGTAGGGATTTTGAAGATACTGAGGAGATTTGCTTTTGTTTCTTTGCAAAGTCCCAGACCCAGTATGAAATGCAAACAGTGGTAGTTTTCAATTAAAAGCCATTGTTTACTCCTCATGTATGTTCATGCTGTTGACTGCTTCATTTTCATTAGGACAGTTTTTTATCTAGGTATAAAGGCTTGGATTATTTGTTTTTAGTTAAAATATTCACAGCATTTATGAATTTATGAGCAGTGCTAGAATTCCTCTGCAAGGGCATCCACGGCCGAACATTCCTGAGTTCAACACTTCTGGGATTGCACTGAGCCATTTTGTCATGAAATAGGGACAAGTGATGACAACTGTGGAATGGGTAGCACTTTTTTAATCTCCAAACCTATGTTTAATCATTATCTGCTGTCCATGATCAGTCATTATTCAGTTCCATGTTTGCCTAAAAACAATGCTACCAATGCTCCATCTAATGTGATGTCTTAGGAAATAAATTTATAAATAGATGTCTTAGGAAAATGTTTACAATGACATTAATAACTTGAAGGAAAACTTGACTCTAACCACCTTTTCATGGATATAAATCATGATATAAACTGATAAGATGACTCTTATGCACTCAAGATGAGAATCACGCTAAAGAAGCTGTCTTTTAATACACATATTTTAAGTAGAAAAAAGTGAGATATAAACAGATCACATTATGGATTGAGATTCTCTTCTCATTATACTAGTGCAACTTCTGTGACTTAAATTGTCACCCTCATCTTCTTTACAGTAAATGAAATAAAACACAGGCTCTAGCATCATTAATCTTTTAGAACAACAAATTACTAGTTTTTCAGAAGCACAGTTCGGTCTCTTATTACACCAACACTTTCCTGTCCAAGTAAATGATGTGGTTTAGGTGCTGCTTATTGGGACACATTCTGCTAATTCAATAGTTTTCCATTTCCTGCCCTTTAAATTCAAATAGATAAAAATCAGTAAATGCATCTGGTTTTCCCTTACGTTTGCGCCAGCCACCATGGGGTTCCCAAGATCACAAACCACTATTCTAGTTTCATTTTCCATCTTGTAATCACAGCTCAGTACACGCATTGCCTGTAACAAAAGAACACCGATATGGAGGTCAGAGATCACAGTGAAATGTATCCAGTTGGGAAGGTGAAGCCTTTCTGACTGTGACATTTCTTTTGATTTCAGACACCTGCTCAGTGCACTTATCAAAACATTTAATTGCTTATTGTCAGACAATGGGGGGAAATTGATGCCAGGGAAAAACAAACAGGAAAGTTTCCCAGTACCTTAAGAGCCATGATGAGATCACTCTATTTCTAGTTTTAACATACGGCTTTATTCTTATGAATCATTCCTATAGCCGTAATGACTCAACAGAGAAAAAAAAGAGTAGGCAAATCTGGGTTAGGAGAATAGGCCTCACACTAATTGCAATAATTGTACTATCCATCACTAGAAGTCTCTGTAGTGAAATTCTGCATGGACCAAGTCTAGAACTTTATTTTCCAACCTATGGTAAAGTACTTAGAACATTCAATACTTCTGTAAAAACACAAACTGTTACCTCTGTTTATAATTTAGCAAAAAAGGAGATAGATTTTCACATTATTAGAAATTAAGGTTTTTGTTGTTTATAGCAATAAGTAAAATTTAACTATTTTTCCAGCAATTATTCATTCAAAGTCCAGTTTGTACCTAACAAGTCTCAGGCAGTTTTGTTCAACAACTTTGAGGATACACTTACACAATTTCCCTCTAAAGTTTTTAGTGTAAAATATATCCTACATTTTAGTTGGGTTTTTTTTTTAACCCTTTAGTCTTTATCACTAGTTATCATCTGTAAACAGAACAGACTGTATAAAAGGAGGAACAGCTATAGAACAGTGCAAGTTAGGAGATAGCGAGTAAGACAAAGCAACAAAATGCTTGGGTTTTTTTCCCGTTTTCCTCTCTGGTATACTCAAGAAAATAAAATATTTCCATATATGTGCAGAAGTAAACCAACTTTGTAAAAGCAAGATGCAGCTAGTTGTTGCTATAAGGCTCTCCCACTATTTTTCATTTGTGATTCTCATGGATTACACAACACGTGCAGGGTCATGCTCTGTATATAAAAAGTCCTGGGAAATATCCAGACCACTGACTACCAATTCATTCCTATCTGTAAAAGCCAGCATGGACATGCTGACCTTATAATTTCCTGAGATTAAAGGACAAAGTAGGGCATGTCCTAAAAGGAGCCCATGTGAAGCATGCCCTTGGTACACACCTCACTGTATACTGACACTTTTACAATTTGCTAGGAGGAAATAAAGTTTGTTACACAGCATGTCCAGTGCACTAATAGCCTTTCCAAGCCATTCTAGGGTTGGCAGTAGGGGATTTTTCCACTCTTTCCAGATGGATAATTAGAGGTGGGAAGCCACACATAGGAGAAGAGATGGTGTTAACACAGCTGAAACCAAACTTGTCTGGAAAACTGTTCATTTTAGCTTGATGTGTGGGTTTATAGTTTTGATTTTGGTTTGGGGGGGGTGGGTTGAAATTGACTTCTAAATGTTAGAAAATAAATATCCATCCATATTTGATGTTTTGCAGTTTCTTTAGTAATGCTGTATCACACACCAGTACAGAGTAAATCAGCCCTTATCATGCAATTTTTTGTCCCTCAAAGTCTAAGCAAATAGAGGAGTTTTGCGAGTAGGTTTTCTGCAATTTGGAGCCTATTCTCTTAGACTGAAAGTGATTAATGGCACAGCATTTATATGACCAGCATCAGGAAAGCTAATTTGTGCAGCCTAAAGATGTGACAAAGGGTCAGCTGTGGCAGAATTTCTTCAATACTAAGATTTATTGCCTTTGTTTTTTCACTGATCACCTTTTTGAGGTGGTTAAGTACAAAACAGGAAAATTAAAACCAGGCAGGAAGCAAGCAAGAGCAGAGATTTATACAGCCAATACTGTCAGTATCACTGAGTTCATACGTAACTCACCCAGATGGAAGGTTTTGCCACAAACCCTTCTACCTGCCACTGGTAGCAATTTATATTTTTATGGCAACACATGGTCTTTTTGGCAGTCTTGAGCAGAAGCAAAACCCCAACAATTAACATGTGTGCTCCCAGGGTGCATTTTAACTAGAAAATGATTGGATGCTTTAAGTAATCCAGGCAGCCTACAAACTTGAAACTCTTTCTGGTGGTCTTAGTGTTGAATTACTAATTGATGCCAGAATAGTTAAGCACAACAGGCTGCAGCGTAAAACACCTCCTCTCTTTCCTTGATCAACACCTTCCAATCTTATTTTCTGAGGAAAAGTGGACGAATTAGGTACTAGGTTCCAGAATCTAGCTTCTCATCTAGCTGAGGTATGAAGAACTAGTGTTTGTCCTCAAGGCTCAAATCACATCTCATCTAGCCAGCCACCATGTACTTATTCTAAGAATTTTCAGGTAAGACAAGAAGGTTTCGGGTCTTTTTCCTATTTTAAGAGAGTGTCATGCTTTAGTTCAGAAAGGTATGGGGATAATGGCTCAGAGCTTATCCACTGCAATACAAATCTGGTTGTGATCTGCAACAACTCTGCAGTTCTGAGCCTGAGAAGAGACAGTTATGCAAAAATATTTAATGTTTTTGGTGTGGAACAAATACCTTTTAGGGCTTTGTATGGGTCTGATTTACTTCAACTCATTATTCCATGTGAATTTTAGTTCCAGCCATTGCTACTAAGGCACGTTTCCCCATGAGCTGTGCAATACGGGGAACTCTTTCACTGGGCAGAGGATTAGTGCACAGCACTCAGGCAATGGCTTGGGGTTCAAACGCACAATCATGCTATTGTAGTGTAAGAATGTACCATATCACAAGTATATACTGCCTCTGGATCTACTGCTGCCCACGGAAATGTGAGGTAATATAACGAGGTTATACATTTTTCATTACAGATAATTCCAGTAACTCCATACCTACTGTATATGTACAGCTATTACAAGCCAACAGGTTTCAAATAACTTGTAAAGCTGTGGTAATTTACTCATTTACCTGGTCTCTGGAGCTTCTAAAGGTTTCCACAACTAATGAATAACACATTCAATTTCATTGTAAGTCATTGTATTTCATTAATCAGCTTTTGACTGAAGGAAGTATCAGTATGTGCAAGAATCAATGAAACTCCAAAATCATACCCTCAACCCCGGACTTCAAGATCACACACATTCATCACTTTGCTCTCCACTTGCTTATGAACATGTACATCTCCGCAAAATGCTACTCTTTTGATATGGTTACACAGTCTACGTACAATATGCTACAGAATCAGGCCTGAGATAACAAGATAATGACAAAATAATTAATGATAATGACATAATTACTAATTAAGATAATGACATAAAGCTGAAGGGAAGAGGTAGAAGGCAAATGAATTTTCAGTTAAGTTGTTGACTTTAACACTTTCTGAGTGTAATTCAAATGATATAGAATAACCCAATAAATTGTTCAAAAAAAATCAGGTTGGACAAGAAGCACTTACGGGACAAATCTGTTTCTCTATTAAATAAAATAAATCTGGAGTAGCCCCATAATAAAGTAGCCTAATATCCTCTATAAGTATAGTTACTTTGAAATGATGGCAGCATAACAGAATGATTTGTTTCTCAAGATTTTTCAGTTCCATCAGAAATGTATCAAGTGATTTATTCAGCTTATTACATTTCATTTATTCTGCTTTCATTGTACGTGTTTTGCCGGTTCTGAGTTGAATATTACCTCTGCCTTAATACAAGAATTTCTGCAGTCTGGAGAAAAACAGCTACACAGAGGACTGTAAACACTAATACATGGAAGAGTCAATGAAATCCTTAGATGCAGAGCTTTAAGAGCATGATTGCAACAGGCTCTACCACAAATCCACCTGTCTGCTGAAATTACTCTGTATTAAATCAAGTGCATTTCAGGAGCAGTCACAGATGCCCCGTTGGCAGGGTGTGGTGCAAACACAAAAATAAGGAGTGAAATCCTGACTCCACTGCAGCTGACAGCAAAATGTTAATTTTCTTCTACAGTCCATGCCTCAATGCACCCGCAGACTGAGAGATCTTTTTACCATACACCGCAGTGTTTACTGCATACCAGTGTGGTAATTTCTTCTGTGCTCTTGTAAAGTGGTTAAATTGCCATGTTTTTTTAAAGCCCTATAGGTTGAATTAATTGAGTCCCTCTTTAATTTACACTCATTTACACTATGACCCCTAAGAATTTGTTCATCCTGGTAAGACATGAACCTCTGATTCCAAGGATTCTGACCACTCTGGGGGAAAAAAACAAACAAACAAACAAAAAACCCCTGTTAATTCTTGTTTTGAGTCGTCAAATTACTTAATTTGTACATTTAGACAGAACAAATTAAATGAGAAAACAGAACAGGAAGGATATAAAAGAATGTCTGAGTTTAAAAATGTGGTTTATCATTCTAAATTTTCTTTTTAAATTACAAAGATTGTATATTCTTTGTCACGCTCACAGAAATTTTAGGTGACATATGGCAGTACAGAAAAGCAACTGAATACATACAAGACCCAACCTCCACCAGCAGTTAAATGCCAGCAAGTTTTAGCTTTGTCTTATTGAAGAAAATTACAATATCAATTGCATTTCCAAATGCACTTAGAAGTGAATTTTTAGCTTATTTAATGGAACCATAATATCAGGAAGACCACAGTTTTTAAAAATATGTATTTACAGTTTAAAAACAATAGAAAGAATAAACTTGCGTTCTGTACCATATGTAATCCTTGTGAAAACTGTACCTGCAATATGGAAGACACTTAAGAAAGTTGTAGAGAGTAGCACTAAGGTTTTGATCCTTCTCAGAAAGAACATAATGATATCTCTTTGAATGGAATAAGTACGAAAAGTAAGAGAATATGAAATAAATTACATGTTGTAGTGAACTAAGTAAATGTGGGCAAAATGAAGGCAATTTTTCTGTAAAGCAAGAAGGATTCAGAATTGACATTGTCAAAAATGCATTTTATCTTCCACAAAATCTGAAGAAAATTAAAAAGTTGCATTATGTTTCCTGGGCTTTTAAAATTTATTTTTTTTAAAAAAAGAACATTAACACTCCTTCCTTTCAGTACAATGACTTACAATGACTTACAATAACATTCTAGCTTCTCCTTGTTCTTCCAAAGCACCAGAATTTTTTCCCACCTCTTTTTTCCTTCCTTTCCCCTTGAGTCTACTCTGCTGGCACTGCAAAATTCAATTTTTCCTAACATAATGAAAAGCCCTGAGTGATTTCTGTCCAGTCCAAATGATAAGATACGTGCTGATATATGCTGTGGGTTTTGGAATACGTGCCTCCCCTGACATACTTGGTAATGGCCAAAAGAACAGCCAAAGATTCCTAAAGAGCAACAAAGGAAAAATATAACCAGGTGTAGTATATTAAAGAGAACTTAAGTTTTATAGATCACAGTCTGAAAAAAAAGAGGCTATGCTGAGAGAACAAAAGAAACAGACAATAGAAAGAGGCTGGTGCCTTTACTTATTTGCTTTTGAGAAGTGAGGTTGCAGAGAATTTCCATATTCTCATCTTTGGTGACATCATTAATTCTTGTCATTTTTTTCAAACCGGGTTAAAAGACCATTAATAAAGACAGTGACAGAAGGAGAATAAGGAAATACCTTGTAAGTTACTTTCAACTTCCTTAAAAACATTTGCCTTTAGAAAGGAAATTAACTTGCTTTCTCCCACTCTCACCCTTGAGGCCCTTCTGAACATCCCAGACACCGACAGAAAAAAAGCAAGCTCATGTTGCAGCAGCTTGGAAGATTTATGTGCAGAGGAGGTGATTCAGACTTGCTGTCCAACAGAGAATACATGAAGACTCTGCTTGTTTGTAGGACAGTGTTTCCTCTTTGCTCTTAAAAAACAAACAGACCCAAAAGGAAACACTGCATGTTCAGTTGACTACAAAGGAAATCAACTTTGTCAAGTTTACACTGCAGTTAATGTTTGACTATTCAGGATATCAGACTTGGATACCCTTAATGGTAAAACACTGGTGTGCTGGAAGCATGAGACAGAGGTGTCCAAGTGTCTGGGGTTCAGCAGGGCTCCTTAACTCTAACTGAGAGCTGGTATCATGGGTTCCAAGGTTGGAAGCACTCAGGGAATTCTGCACTATCACTCCCGGCTACTGGTAGGGTTTACTGGTTCAAAATCCAAGTGATGTGAACATCTCCAGCCCTAGGAGAAATGCGACAGTATTTGTGTGGTATTATAACGAAGTTAATAGCAAGGAGCTGGACCTAAGCTGGCTCCAAATAGAATGGTACTCACCTTCCCATCTTCTGGTGACACGGCTAATCTTTAGCCTGGATTGTGTGAGCAAGGATATCTGATGATCGATGGAATCTCCCTACCCAAAAGGTCCCTGTCTGCCTGCTGCTTTCAGCTGGTATAGCCTATGTAATTTAACCTTGCTCTCAGTTCATTTGCTTTACTATCACTAACATTTTGATTTTCATTTACCTTGTTGTTGCGTTCAACCCCAGTGTAATCTGCTTCGGGTGGAATCTTTATATGTAGCTCAGCTTCATAGGCTCCTTCCCCATCATTTCTTGGATTTATTATGAGCATGACACAGTTTTCTTCCCCAATTATTAGCTGATCTTTATCTCTAGATAGAATATACTACTTGTCAAGAGTTAAAACATGCACAATTATGATTTATGTATGAATAAAGCAGAAGGATATTTTGCTGTCATAGCATCTGTTCTGGAAAATATACTGTGAACACAGACTAAAACTTTTTCATAAAAAATTACCCCATGGAAAAGTATGCCAGCACCCAGGTAGGAAAGTGTTGAAGAGAAAACACCACCATGGACAATCAAAGTGGACTACCACAGAACTTGAATGTTACTTCTAAAAAATTTCAGAGCCTGACTACTTTCTAACCAGAAAGAAGTACCTAGTGGAGGAATTACTTGCCACAGGGGTCCCATCAGCATTGTTTACAAGAGAGCACAAAGGTGGTAGGATTCCAGTTTTCCCCTCACACCCATTGTAAAATGAACAATGACAGAAGATCTGCTGAGACTTGCAATGGCACTGTGCCCTTTCCTTTCACAGCTATGTACTGATTTTGATGGCACAGAGTCAGATAACTGTCAGAGGTTCCCCACTTGACCCGCTTGGCATATTTCTCCCTCCACAGGAGGAATTGCTGCAATGTTTTGAAATTCTTTTATTCTGAGATTCATTTACTTCACTGTATACAGAGTTCAGGAGAATTGTGTTCCAAGTCCAGTGCCACTGGCACACTGAAATAAACAAATTTAAAATCTCCTTTGAACAACAATTTGTACTATCTTACTATCTCTTGGCATTCAGAGAACTAGAAGCACTCCTAACAAACACTTGTATATTTTCTATGATAACTGCTAAACACTGTGAATGTGTCTGACAAAGATACATTTTTTTTCTCCATTACTTGGTTTTCTAGATGAAATGGATGTGCAAATTAAAATCTGGAAATCAGGTAAGAATGAGTAGATATAGCCAACAACAGAACTGTGTTCTACATAGTTCATTCTGTTAAAGCAGTTAGAAGTGTCTGGATTTTGTTATATACAGCATCATTTATTTTATTTAACTTACGGCATAGCAGAAAGCTGTAAGTCAGGAATGCACAAGTTGTCCTCCCCACAGTCAACCAGAATGTAAGCCTGTATTGTTGCAAAATTAAGGAAAATATAATAGAGTTAATACATGCTTCAAAGTCCAAATCACTTCATTAAATATCACTAACCTAAATATCTTAAATATCACTAGCACTGCCCTAGTGAATTCACCTCTTTCTGCTTTCTGTAAGTTCCTTTCCATATGAGTAGCTGGAGACTATTTAGACAACAACTATGTCCTTATCAGAACAATACGATCTTCCAGGCCTTTTCCCACACTAACTTGGCTTACATATTCTAGAATGCAATCAAAACTATGAACACAACAAAGTTCTGGAAATGCTTTAAAGGCCTGCCTGGTTCTATATTTATATTCAATTTACATTTTGAATTAATTAAATCCTTGTTGTGTCATTTCTGAGCATGACATTCTGTTTTAAGGAAGATGACACACATAGTATTTGTAAATGCTTTCACGTTTATATACAGAAAATGTGGCAAGCAAATTTCATACCTGTTCTGTTACAGAGCTTTTCTGGTAATAGTTTAGGATTGGCTTCACAGTCAAGCCATCTTCAAAACTGGATTCATCCAAGCTATAATTCAAGTTTATATTGATGGGAGATAATTTATCTCTAAATTCTGTTTCATCCTGTGAGTGACAATCACATAATAAAAACCAATAGTTTAATATAATTATTTCAGATTAGTATGCTATGGCAACAGATTCAGATTTTATTCTTTATTGAAGATAAAGGCATGGTTCTTTGACAGCTGCTGGCCAAATTCTGGCTGTACGTTATGTCATTAGGAAAGCAAAGTGACTCACCAGTAACTGGAATGCCCAGAACACATTGCCTCCACAGCCCCACATCTGGAAGAAGCTGGCTGAGCTGAGTAGACTCAGAATTTTTTCAAAGCATTAGCCTAAAATGAAGCTGTTTAAAAAGAGACACACAGAACCAACTCCTATCAGCTACTGCCCTCCTTCCTTTCAGAATGGGAGGGAGGGCATGTGTGGATTTGTGGAGGTAATATTGTTGGTTTGTTCCATAACCAAGCATTTATATGGACTAGCAATGGTAAAACTCCATCACCTTTATTGCCTAGATACTTCCTTACATACTGCTTGAGTCTCCTTCATTTCACCTCCCACTGCATTTCTTGGAATCTGCTTCAATTGCATGAGGTAATTCCAGCTGCAAGTGAGTAACCAATGAACCTTTCTCCTTCAGAACTTCAGTTCCACAGTTTAAATTTTTCTAAAAACATTTTAAAATATCCTAAAAATATTTTTTAAATAAATGTATTTTAAGCCAGCATTGCTGCTGACACTTCTTTAAAATATCTGTTGAAACTGAACTGGCATGGCATTTAACATGTTTAATTGATTATCCCACTGTGAACAGTACAGGGAGAACAGTCTTGCATTTTTGTATCAGGAGATGCAGATTAAATCAGAACTTCCAGAAGAGCACGAAATGAATGTATTTGTACACAGAGGAACCGTATAGTCTTCTTCAAAGGAAGTCTTTTTTTTATACTTACATTGACAAAAGATGAGCCAAAGATTTACAGAGGAAACATTGCCCAGGTAGAAGAATGTTCTGGACACCCAGATGAGGCCTTTCTTATCTCACATTTCTGTAATTTTGGGATCTAAGAACAATGGAAATTGTTCTTCCTTTTTCAGTGGCTTTTTATTATTATCTTTAAATGCCTGATACTACCTAAATGATGATGACAGTCCAAAATATTTTAAACAACTTACTCTGAGATAAACCAGAAAGTCCTCGCAATAGAGCTGTTTCTGTCTTTCTATCACAATGGAGAAGTAATGATGTGACTGATGGTAATCAAAGAAGAGGGTCCTCTTAACAGCTCCTTTCTGTTTCAATGAATCTAACTGCAATTCACCTTTCAGCACTAAAGGATACAAGTAAATCAAATATTTATTTATTTAACATGGAAAGAAAAAATAGTAAACAATTTGTTACATATTACAGTTAATTACTCTAACAAAGCCTTCCCAAGTAAAACTAATCCATGCTTTAAGTGCCTGTCTTTTTAGCAGCACACCCAAAGTATGCAATATGCGTAATCAAAGCTTTCTAATTTTATTTACATCACATGTGTACAGGATTTGTGTCTCTCAATTTTTTTTAAAATTTTAATTTTTTTTTTTCTAAACAGAGCATTCTCCAACAGGGTATATTCTTGGTTTTATCCGGAAAAATGACTTAAACTGAATAAAAAAATCCTTCAAGTGAATAATAAAAACTTTGTGTTTTATATATATATATACACACACACATATATATATCTTTTTAACTGTATTTTCTTGCCTTAGGAGGATCTCACTCCTATTGTCTTTCAAGGGGTAAGAAAAAAATAACATCTGTAATTGAGTGAGCGAGAGTACATTATAGGAATATAAAACATTTCTTACCTATCTCATTTGAAATACTTTGACCTTCAAAGTCTGCGCAGACTCTTACAGTAAAGCTACATAGATAAAAAAGAAGTAATTATTAGCAGAAAGACAGCTGACCTGGGAATCAGCAGTTCTTGAGTCATATCTTTCAAGATTTCATTTCCTTTTCTTAAAAAGATGTTCACTGAGATCTGTATTTAGCTACCTAAGACATTCCCTAACTAAGTTAGCAAGTCTCCTAGGCTCCACTAATAAAGAAGACATGGCCTGAATATCTTCCTGGGAAAGATATGAAGAAGAGTCTGTGTTCCCACTAATTCTTGAGGCAGCCTACAGACATCACCTTTCTAATACTATTGGCAAAGTTGGGTTCCTGTCTTGGTTTTCAGCTGGGATAGAGTTAATTTTCTTCCTAGTAGCTGGCATAGTGCTGGGTTTTGGATTTAGGATGAGAATAATACTGATAACACTGATGTTTTAGTTGTTGCTTGGTAGTGCTTACACTAGGAAAGGACCTTTTCTTTCAGCTTCCCCTGCTCTGCCAGGGGCACAAGAAGCTGGGAGGGGGCACAGCCAAGATAGCTGATCCAAACTGGCCAAAGGGCCATTCCATACCATATGGCATCATGCGCAGTACATAAACTGGGGGCAGTTGGCTGGGAGGCAGCGCTGCTCGGGGACTGGCTGGGTGTCGGTTGGCGGGTAGTGAGCGGTTGTATCATTTGTATTTTTCCCTCCCTGGGTTTTTTTTCTCTCTCTTTCATGATTTTTTTTCATTACAATTATTATTATTGTTGTTGTTGTTAATATTATTGTTGTTATTGTTGTTATTATTATTATTGTTGTTGTTGTTATTGTTATTATGTTATTTCAATTATTAAACTGTTCTTATCTCAACCCATGAGTTTTCTTACTTTTACCCTTCCAAGTCTCTCCCATCCCCACCAGGGGGGGGAGGGTGAGCGAGTGGCTGCGTGGTGCTCAGTTGCCAACAGGGGCTAAACCACAACAGTTCCTTATGTTGAGCTTCAGCAAACCACCTTTGTATGATGCTGTCTGCAGAAGCCCTTTCTGATTCACCATGGTCAAATAAAAAAAAAATCCTTGAGCATGTAGTCAAAACCCAAGCTGTTTTCTACCAATCAAAACATACAGGATGATTTCCATTGGCATTACTGTAAGACTTTAATGATTTCAAGAGGCTATCATTCATGCCAAATATACCAGCTGAATTGTTCAATTTTTGTTGCACAAGACTAACCAAAATGTATTGTATTTCATTTGCTAAGTTTTGCAGAAGTTGGCAGGTACATGACCTAAATCAAAGCACAGAGAAACTAGTTATTCATGTTCATTATTTAGTATGCTAATGCAACACATCCCACACAATGCAACACATTATAAGTTATTCATTTTTCATTTGCCTTTTCATAGTTTATAGCAAGCTTTTTTGAGCCTAGCAATATTTACATTACAATTATAACTGTAGTATACAAACATCATCTCAGCCATAATTAGTTATTTCTCATAATAAACATTTATTTCCACTTCTCTGTAAGACAGGTACTAGATTTGCACTTACAGTTAACAATTGACAGGAGAAGCCTTTTAGAGTTTTATTGCCTGATACCTTCTAACGAGACTTACTATAAAAATTGATCAAAAAACCCTAAAAATTACGAATTCTTACAGAAAAGTTTAACTTTGTAAGGAATCTATGCAAGTTATATAAATACTTAGAATCATAGAATCATAGAATCATTAAGGTTGGAAAAGACCTCTGAGATCATCTAGTCCAACTGTCAACCCAACAACACTATGCCTACTAAACCATGGCCTGAAGTGCCACATCTACACGTTTTTTGAACATTTCCAGGGATGGGGACTCCACCATCTCTCTGGGCAGCCTGTTCCAATGCTTGACTGTAAAGAAATGTTTCCTAAGATCCAATCTAAACCTCCCCTGATGCAACTTGAGGCCATTTCATCTCATCCTATTGCTAGTTACTTGGGAAAAGAGACCAACACCCACCTCACTACACCCTCCTCTCAGAAGTTGTAGAGAGCGATAAGGTCTCCTCTCAGCCTCCTCCAGACTAAACAACCCCAGTTCCCTCAGCCACTCCTCATAAGGCTTGTTCTCCAGGCCCTTCACCAGCTTCATTGCTCTTCTCTGGACATGCTCCAGCACCTCAATGTCCTTCTTGTAGTGAGGGGCCCAAAACTGAACACAGGATTCAAGGTGAGGCCTCACCAGTCCTGAGTACAATTTAACTGAATCACACTCTAAAAAAAGCTTTCACAAATTACTCTGGATGGCTAGGGAAACAGTTATAATGATGCTTGTTGATGCTATTAGCAGGGCGTACTTCCCTGATGAGTAACAAAACAAGAAATCTGTCACTGGAAAGATGCTCTTGATGTTTGACTTCTGCTGCCACACTCCACAGGACTTAGTTCTCCATACCCATTCCCAAAGAAGTCCCTTATAATGTAATAAAGTTGCTCAGGTGAAAGATTTGGGACTTGCTGAAACTTGCAACTGTCCCTGGTTACCAATCATTCTTAGAAAATATTTTTGTGGGCTCAGAAAAATATTCTGGTTTGTATATGGAAGACTCAGCTACATATGGATTGTAGCTCAGCACTGGAGATGTGAAATCAGCTTGGGTAAAACACATAAAAAATTAAACCACATTTGAATTAGCCATTGCTCTTAATCTCCTCACTACTGTTATCCTCTGTACTAACTTCTCCATGCAGTGAATTCAAAACCAGTAACATAACCTTTAAGATAACCTGTAATCACATTATAATTGCATGTTTGCTTCCTCTGACAAATGCAATGAAACTCTGTCCCATCTGGGATTCATGTAACTCTCATGACCTTATTAAACACCTTCCTCTTGGGCAAAAAAAATTGCCTTATGCCATTAAACTCCGCTTAACTGTAGCCTTCAAGTGACATTACGAGTGTTGGTTCACATTCCATGCAGAAATTGCAAATTCAGTCAGATTCCTACTTCTTTACAATTATGAGTTAACAGATGAAGAACCAATTATTTCCTAGTACACAAGGACAAGAACAAGAAAAATGAGAAAAGCTTGTATAATTGCAGAAATGCAGTTTAGACAGGCTTCACTGGCCAGTCTTGCATGTCATAACATAAGAGTGTATTTTCTCAAATGTAAACTGATGAACTGCCATCATGTATTAAACTTGGTGATCTTGCTTTGGAGGTCTCACATAATTTTTGTGCTGTCATGTTTAAAAAAAAGGTTAAGTTAAAAAAAACAGCTTGAAATGCTTTACTTGTTCAACAGCACAATTTCAGTGTATGTTCAATTTACTGTAATGAATAGAATAATTCGTCATACACATCTAATAACCAAAGTCAGGTTCTGAAGTTCTACATGTTCTACTGTAAGAGCCAAGATTTAATCCTTCCACTCCAGGCAGAGCATGCCAAACAGGGAATGGTGGTGCAAAAAAGCAAAAATTTGGAGGTTATTAAGTCTCCCAGCTTCTGACCATGCAATAGACAAGCCTATGGGTTTAGCAGAACTCTGCCACACATTTGTGATTTTATGGATATTTAGTTCAGAAATAGTTCTGAAAACATCACAGATTTCGATCACAAACCCAGACAAATGGAGATATGCTCATCACTTCGACAAGAAGATGCTGTGGAGATGCTGAGTGATGCTTTAGCTGTGAGAAAAAGAAAAGCAGAGCAAAAGGCAGACCACAAAAGAGGACAGGATTTATGAGATTTAAGATCTGATTCCAAGCACAGTAAGAAATACAACAGTTGAGCTGTCGAGCTTGCTTGTAGGAGCAATCAACTAAACAATTAACAATCAAAGGAAGAAAAATTCGGCAGATAAAAAACAAATGGGAAATTGTCCATCATCCTAAAGCATATGAACTTTTGTGTGCTATCAATATTGCCTCTCTGAAGAGATCCCCATGTTGCATTTATTCTTCAGTGTCTGTCCTCACTATAAGCTTATAGTTTGAATAGTATTTTCCTGTAGCTAGAAAATAGAAGGAAAGCTTTAAAACTGAACACACTAGCTTTTCCTGGTAATCTTGGGGTAACAAAGCAGTCTGAAATAATTTTATGTTCTTCAGGTAGACAGAAACATGTTTAATATAAAATATTAATAATAATGTAATTAATAATATATAACAAGAAGCTTAAAAATATTCCTCTTTCTTCAAAACTACTCATGGCATAGATGGGGGTAGTCTCTTTAGAAGTCAAACCAAATTACCTAATATTACTCGAAATGGTTAATCCTTAGAAAATCAAAAAAGTTAGTTACCCACAAATAATGTTTTCCAGACTGCAGTTTGTACCAGAAAGAATTCATTTTGGTCTGGCTATTCTAGTAGGTGAAAAAACCAGGAAACTTACTTCAGGAAGTGAAAAGCAAGGAATTCCCAGATCCTATCAGATGTCATTTGTCATTGTTGACAATTTCTTTAGCACACAGGATTGCACAAGGAGAGGAAGAATATATAATGCCTTAGCAGAAAGGCACTTTAAACTTTGATGCTATGGACTTCCATTCTGTGTAAGGCTGATACGCAACCTGCAAGGTCACAAACATCTACAGAATAGCAGAAGCTGTTATTGTCTACTGAAGAATGACCTTTAAACAAACTGTTTCCTCTTTGAAGAATAATACGTAAAAGCAAATCAATATATTGCTATTATGATGCTCTAATACTTGGCCTGCTTTTAGATTTTGTTATGCCAAAGCCTAACCCAGTGGCCCACAATGACCAACATGGCGCTCTAATGCTGAAGGCTTTCCATGGCTAGGCTACGTCATGTGGCCAGGCTGTGGTAACAAGGGCTGCTTGATAACTCAAATGACTGCCTTTTGGCCGTCTGTAGGGCTACTAAAACTAATACCATCATATTACCCAGCTGCATTCCTAGCACAGCAGAGGTCTGCAAAACAGCAATGGGCTTCCAGGATAGCAACTGTAACCACCCACCTATTTCCCTCCTGTCACCCTCCTATCAGCCACTGAGGTGTGAGGTATGCGTCTTCTGACTCTTGGCCATATGACTTTTCTATCTGACCCATGGAGTCAGGCTGGCCAACAGTCTATGGAAAATCTCACACAAATTCATCCCAACAAAGTACAAAGGCCCTTAGGTCCACATCCATGGGGCATCAATCACATCCAGTTTCAAATTAAGTCAACAGGAAAAGAAAATACTAGCAGTAGAAAGGAGCAAAATAGGAAAACTAGTCCAAAAATTATGCAGTTAAGAAGGGCTGAAACATTATTATTTCTGGGTTTGATATTTTTGGTAGGAATTTTGTATTCAGCTTTTTTTTGAAGTGTATGTAGAAATGTTTCATTTACTGAATCCAGCTGACTCAAGATTGTAAATATTTTATTACTGTTTTAATAATAACACATTTGGAGAGTAAAGAATCATAAAATTTCTTCAAACTATTTCTTGATAGTAGGAACTTGAGGATCAGAAATTTTAAGCAGTTTTCCTCCGGTTTAGTGAGATTACAGGAGGTGGATACCTGGGTTCCCTGAAGAAGCCTATAAGGCACATCTCAGATTACACATCCAAACCTGAAAAGCACTAACAAATAAAAAAAATAGATTCTGCAACTTGACTTTTTATCATAATTGGACACTTCTGTGCTACTTAATTTTTGGTAAGTCAGGTAACTTCTCTGACCTCTTGTTGCTCTGTGAAATGGAAATACAATATTTGCACATTACCTTTAGTGAGAGGTGGAGTAAATAAAATTTGCAGACATAATTTAAGCACAAAGTAGCAACAAAGTAGCTAGTGGATAATCAGATCTCAAATGGTAATAAAAAAAACCAATGCAGAGATAAATTAGGTCTCTTGAGAGCTGGAACCCAGTCTTGGACTTAATGAATCCTGTGATGTGGAAACAGCTTTTGAAAAATGTAAATGTTTGATTTATTTATCCCTTTTTACAGAAATTAACCTGCATCTTTCACACCTAAAAAAAATAAAAGTATTTTTACTTTTTCTTTTATAGATTCAAAGCTGCAGAATTTGTTCCAAATTTGTTAGTTTTGGGAACTGAGAAACAGCCACAATTTCAACACAGCAGAGAAAGGATTATATGTTTCTAGAAGTTTAGGACTCTTAGGACTGTGCATAAAAATGACTATTTGTGCATGTTTCCTCTGTGCTTCAGCTTTCCAATTTTCATCATGGTAAAATCAGTATTTCCCTAATACTTGAAAATGTACAATACTCCACATTATTCATACACACACACTTCCTGAAGCTTCTCTGGTAGGAGGTTTCCTTACATTCTAATTTTGCGGTGTCAGTTGGTAGATGTTTTATACAAGTTGCACAGCTGGCTAAGAGATACAGAAATGTATCCCATGGGACTGAGGAATTCTTTGCCTGTTGGAGTTTCCCTACTAATTGTTTTCATATGCACAATACAAGCTTATATCAACGATGGAGAAAAATTATGGCATGGAAAATAGCAGCTGCTTTTCAGTCATTTTTTAATATGAACTAAATCTTTAGGAAAGAGTATTTTAGAATAAAGCAGACGGAAAATAAATTATGGTCCTACTAAAACTCTCATAGATATGAACCAAACATCTTCTGACTTATTACACAAAAATGAAAAGTAATGAAGAAACTACATGTTAAAGGAGCATACTTTGTTTTTTCTCCCTTTTTCAAACAATATCTCACAGCAGGAATACTTCTTTGACAGAGATTTTTTATTTGTTTCTCTTGTGCAAAAAAACACCTTTTTACTCTCAGTACACTGTTGGTAAATGTTACGGTCTTGAAATCTTTTCCATTGTGGCATAAAGCATTCTTAAAAAGTTTTAAAAACTGAAGTTCTGGAAAAAAAAAACTGGATCAATGAACATGCTTCAGCCCAGTGTCGACATTGTAAATTCTCTATCACATCAACTATTAAAAACAAAAGGTGCTTCAATGAAAAAATCAGGACAGATCATAGTCTGGATCCTATTCCAGAAAGGCCAAAGCTTTCTACAGTTCTGGGACTGCCAAGTGCAGTCTACAGTGCTCTGTAGGTGGGCGATTTTATACACAGGATGTAGAAATGAGGAACATTGTGATAAATATGAGAAGTCCCATAAAGTGTAAAAGAATAGAGCAAAAGTGAAAATCTCTTGACAGCCCCATCTCAGATTTTCACAATCAGCAGATTTAGGAACTTCCTGAGTCACAAATTGCATCAAATGCATTGAATGCCCATATATTTTGTGGTTTAAGCATATCAGAGCTGAGTTCCTTTATAACTCTTAAATGAACTGCTTCTGGTCATGACTATTTTTTATGGTTCATTTTTATCAATCTGTTCCAAAAACTCTTTTGCTGATTCTTATGTTTGAGATTATTTTTAAAACTCATCTCCTATAAAGAATGCCTCCAGTGCGGGGAATCCCTCTGACTACCTCTGATTTAAAAGCAGTGCAAAATTTCTGCAGTTATCTGATCTTCTGGAATCCTCCTTTACACCTTGATATTCTTTTCATCTAGCCCACATCCTGGCAGGCTTTCTGCCTCTAATGTGTTTAAATAAAATGGTATGACTAGTTTTTATGTCTTAGGCATCTGTTCTTCACAGTGTCTCTGGCAGGACTTACTGGTATTTTATATTCATCTTGCATGTGTTTATGCTCTGTTTTGTTTTTATTTTCCTCATTTGTTATGATTTCCACTTTTAAACAGTATCTTATGGATTTGTAATAGCCTCTTTTATCAACTGTTCCTGGGGTCCTTTTGACATGACGTTTTTTCTAGTGCAGTAAACACACCTTTATGTGGTATTACATGCTATTAGATAGCCTCCAACTGTCCTGCAAGCATTTTATGTTTTTAACTGATCTTCTTTTGTTTTAATTAGCTTCATGTTTTTGAATGTACTTTTTCTTTTCAAAGTTAAATGTTACTGTGGTGGAGGGTTTCTTTTTTTTAAAGATATATGCAACATTGTCCTTACAACACACTAAAAAAAAGCTTTCCTCAGACCAATGACAGCCAGTAACAACACCCTGTGAACTGCTCTCAGGATGGCCAGCCAGATATCTTCTCTCTTCCACAAAGGACAATGATCTCTCTTTCTGTAACAGAAAATGGTGGGCCCACCAGCTCTTTGCATCACTTCCACAGTTACATTTTCTCAACAAAGATGTATTTTTTGACAGTTCAATGTTTCTGTGTTTTGTCTGTCTTAGCTGTTTCATGCTTCATTCATCCAGACACTGCATATGAATTTGCAGCTTAATCCTAGGAGACACTAGGCATCCTCCTATGCAGAAGGAGACTCAGCGTATCAAAGGGCTCAACTTTTAGCTACTTCATTTTGAGAACCTGTGAAGTACTAGAATATATCAAAAGGAACTGTGTTCTATATAGGTTATTTGTTTTTTTTTTTGTTGCGCTCAAGGCATGTTTGAACATTGTCTTTGAACTTTGAACATGTTCAACAAAAAGCTGCAAGAAAAGTTAGGAAGTTATTTGAGAAAGAGGATGAGGACTTTTTTGTCTAATCATGAACTTACCAGGCTACCAAAAGCTGAGAGCCAGGGAGCTGACAAGTTTTGTTGTCTGGATTCACAATCATGGGGTTCAGAACGAGCTGAGCATTCACTGTCACAACAGGTCTGGCTCTGAGGGACAGAAATAAGGTTCACTGCACACAGAAGGAGCACATTAGTAACTAAGTTGCAGTAGAGGAAACACTTAATAGATGGCCACAAAGAAGGCAGAAATGTAGGGTTACCTGTGAGAAAACACTTTTATAATGCTGCTCCTACCCAAAAGAACTTTTTCTTTTTTGGTCAGAAACTGTGATACCTCCTACTGTGGCATTTTGGAAGTTCTTCACAAAAAAATCACAGGTTAATAGTGTCACTGAAACAGTATCCTATAGTTAACAATAGGTGTGTCCTGGGACTGAGGCACATCAGACACAGTTCATCACATTTGCACAAAAGGACAGAGTCTGCCTTTTGGATTTACAGCAGTCCTTTGGCCATTATTTTATACTGTCGGATTTGTTTTATACTGTCTCCATTAACAGTGACATATTCAGACTTGCTATCTCTGTTTAAGATTTGCTTAAAAAAATGAACATAATTTGGTTAAAGTAGAAGTTGATCTGGAATATCTTGAGCCAATAATAAAATAAACTGTCTGACATGTCTTGAGACATTTGACTTTGGAAACGAGGAATAATCACCACAAAATTCTGCTGAGTATGTGAATATATCGTTACCGTAATGGGAACCATCCCCTGAATAACAATCTGTTATTAAGTAATGAGATAATCTATAACTGAGAGCAATTTAGAAGACAAATGAAAACAAGAAAGGGTCTAAATTCTGTTTTTTAAAGACAGCAGTACTATTTTACAGTAACTTACATAATTCTGTCAAACCTAGTTTATTGTAAAATTACTTTCTTCATATTTGAATCCACAGCTGAGCTTTTATGATTACTTCTCTACATTACTTCAACAAGATTAAAAAATAAAATTACTTTCTTCATTTTAGTGCAATGGGGAAAACTTTTTTATTAGCACATTTCGGTTAATAAAATTCTGTTTCTCCACTATGACAAGTTGCATATTTGATACACTCTGGCCAGGAAAAGGAAAGATTGAGGGCCTCCTGCTATTCCCTTTCTTAAAATAAATAGAACACATTTTTTATTGCTATCTAAAATACACACTGGATCTAATTCTCCAGTGTTTCACATCCTGTGCAGTCATTCATGCCACTGCAAAGTGACGCACTGCAAAGTATTTGCATGATTCTTAAATAGGGCAGTAGGAAAATCAGCTCTACTCACTGCACCTACGGTGTTACCTAAAATGAGCCAACATTCTTGTTTTACAAAATTTTTATGCTTTGACAAACATTCAGTTGGGAAGCAGAACACACCTCTCAGTCAGGTACTGTTTGGAATACAGACAACAAGACGACAGACAGGAATCAAGAAATATGACCACATTGTTGCAGCAATGGATGGTGAATATTTAAACACAAAGAACTGTTGGCATGGCTAACTTAGAGGGCAGCAGCAGATTTTTGTTTATGTGTTTGGTAGTTTTAATTTATACCTCTAATTGAACAGGGTGTTTAGTGAAAATCCATATTCAGCAACAATTTTGTGATTTGTAAAATGGGATCACATACATTTTTTCTAAACCAAAGCTAAACCCAGCAGTCTTTATTTTCAATAAATAGTTCACATCTTAATGTACATGACCTCTGAAGAATAAGAGTCACTTGAAAATTTCTTACTAGTACCACAGCCCCAGGAAAGAAGTTAACTTTCAATGTTATGCTTTTTAAAATTCTCCCTGATGAGCTGTAGCAAGAACTTTTTGACTGTATAGGAACGTGTGTGACATTGCTTTAAAGCAATAATAAAAGATACCATTTTCTCTCCTTGTCTTATTTAAAATTAACTGAGAAGTCAAACATTCCAGAAGAAGTTTCTTGAGCTAAGACTAAGCAAGGAAATTTTCATTGAAAATGACAGGCTTTGAGGATGGGGAAAAAAGCATCTGTTTCTCAGAAGATGCTTAATTTATCATCTGTAATAAGCATCCTTCACACATTGCACCAGGGAAACACAGGAATGTGAAATTTGTTTATTTGCAGATCTCCTACCAAAGTTGTAAAATAAAAAATCCATTGTATTTACCACGTACCTGTAAACAACTGCTTTTCCAGCTCCAAATGCACCTACAATTAAATCTGGAAAAACAAAACAGCTTCAGAAGAACTATATAGAAGCCTCTCATACATTTTTTTCAGCCTAAATTAGATTATTTATATTAAAAATACAGTGACATAAACCAAATGTGATACTTCCTCTCTAAGTGATTATTTTCAACAGTGTACCTGAAAGAAAACATTTCACATTGTCAGAGATGGGCTCATAAATGTCTTGGTTGTATCCAGTAAGTGCCAATCTACTTAACACAAGGTCACCCATGCCACAATCTCACTTCTCTCCAACTTGCATTAAAGGGGAAAAAGGATACCATTAATCCCTGTACATTTTATTCCAAAACATTAACTGCCCATTACACACAGAGATGCAAACCACTTTGTCATCACTCTCATACAGATCATACTGAAAATGCATGGTGTTCCTTCCTGATAATCCTTCCCATCCTCCTTTGCGCTTGAAGTAATTTGTTCATTAATTTAAGCATTACACCTCTGTGTACATAAGTACAATGCACAGGTGAGAGGATGGCTGATTTTATAGTTTCTAATGTTTTCAGCATTGTAGCAGCATGTGCTAAAGCTTACAATAGTTACTCATATTCAGCTATCTTTTTCCCCATCAGTCACCATTTGGAACAGATGGATTCAACAACACAAGCACTACACCGGGCCTTGGGCACATCTTTGTTACTGGACATGGGCCTGGGTTGGGAATCTACAGCCCCGACTATTTCCTTTTTCCCTGGAGTCCCCACACAGGGCTCTCTGGAAAGATCCAGACTGACATGCCAGACAACTCAGGCCTGCTGGAGAAAAGCTGGAGCCAAGCAGTGAGGAAAAAGGATCAACTTTCCTGCTGCTTCTAGCTGGAGCACAGTTCAAGAAAAGGAAAGAGCTTTGTTTCATTTTCAACCCCCCTCATGTCCATCTGGGCACCCCTTTCACTCCACTGTTGTTAACATACAATTTGATTTACACATGTCCAATTCGGTAGACTGAGTCTGAACAATAGATCTTGCAGTGGTACAGACTGGCAACCTAAATTATCTAAATGAGTTAATTAAACAAGCTGTGGTGGGTTGACCCTGGCTGGATGACAGGTGCCCACCAAAGCCGCTCTATCACTCCCCTTCTCAACTGGACAAAGGCGGGGGGGGAACCAAACAAGCCAAAAAGCTTGTGGGTCGAGATAAGGACAGGGAGAGATCACTCACCAATTACCATCATGGGCAAAATAGACTCGACTTGGGGAAATCAGTTTAATTTATTACCAGTCAAAACTGAGTAGGGTAATGAGAAATAAAACCAAATCTTAAAACACCTTCCCCCCACCCCTCCGTTCTTCCTGGACTCAACTTCACTCCCCGAGTGGTGCAGGGAGATGGGAAATGGGGGCTGCGGTCAGTTCATCACATGTTGTCTCTGCTGCTCCTTCCTCCGCAGGGGAAGGACTCCTCACATTCTTCCCCTGCTCCAGTGTAGGGTCCCTCCCACAGGAGGCAGTCCTCCATGAACTTCTCCAACATGGGTCCTTACCACGGGCTGCAGTTCTTCATGAACTGCTCCAGCGTGGGTCCCTTCCGTGGGGTGCAGTCCTTCAGGATCAGACTGCTCCAGCATGGGTCNCTGGGCACAGGGGAAGCTTCTAGTAGCT
>VZTL01008705.1:0-18970 GCA_013400535.1 Scopus umbretta
AGGGTTAAACCACAACAGATGACCTGGACACAGGTCACCCTGGCAGTCCGCCAGACCCATGGCATTGCTTACAATCCTGTGTTTGCTGTCAGTGATCAGGTGAGTTGCAGTACGGGTGCATCATTGCCTATATTTCCTAGTGCCTCTGTAGAGCTTAGTCCATAATGTGTTGTCAGACTCTGGACAGGTGAGGCTGCCACAGTGGGACTGAGGATGAACACCTTGAAGCTCAGACCACTAAGTAACACAGCCACTCTGGGCATCCCCAAAAAGTCACTCAAGGACCTGCTTGTGGTGCCAGAAAAATAAAGCACTGGAGCAAGAAAAAAAAAAAACAAGCTCCAAATCTATGACAATATTACAGAAGCAGTTGAGCAGACCTGAAGCTGTTACCAAGGCTTGCTTTTTTTCAGCTACAAAACTCTATTTGCAGGGAAGGCAGAGACTTTTTTCCTCCCCAGTTTTCTATTATGTGTTATTCACATTTTCATGTGATAATTTCTATGAGAAATGCACACCTTCCAGCAACTAATAGAAAATCCAGATAATGAAGACTGCAGCTCCTGATAAAAAGTCTCCAGGAATGAGTTAGCCTTAGATAGTATTACTCTCTGCTATTAAATTCATGTTCATATAAAAGGAAAAAAGCTAGCTGATTGGAGAAATCATAGATCCACTACAAATGACAAGCCATGAAATACTGTACCTTGAAGGTGAAAGTTGGGCCATTTTTAATGTAAGATAAGAGAGCCACATGTCTTTGTTTTACCTGCCCAGACATGTTTTTGTATTGGAGCAGCCTTTTGTAATGACATTTCTTATTTCAGCTGTCCATTTCTCACAGTGGGTTTTCTTCCTGTTGTAGTAGCACAGAAAAAGACCGGGACTAGGAACTTAACATCTCTGTTCTTTGGTCCTGTCCACAATTCTTCGATTCTTGTGTTTCCTGATGCTACATGAATCTCAGTAAACGGATTTTCTCCTTTCAGGTTGTGCAGTTCATTTCTCCAGATGAAGTGCAGTAAACTCTGTGCCTGACAGATACCTGGGAGCTCTTTCTGGCATCCTCAGGACCAGCTGCAAAAGACAGCCTGAAGAGCAGCTGCAGGATGACCTTCCAGTGGGCAGTGCCCGGTGGGCTGGCAGGGGCACTCCCCAGTTCAGAAACAGTACGTGGGGGTCAGCCTGCACTGCAGCCACTGACATGAGAGCGGGCAAGACAGGAACACTTTTAGCTATGAGGTTTTGTAAGCACATCAGAGAACTGTGTCGGCATCCCGTTTGTACTCTGTGGCATCTTCTGGCTCCGCATGCAAAACTTGTCTGCATTGCTTGCAGTTATGCACACACGTAGAGACCAGACACCTTCATCAATGAAACGGTCTCTTAGACATCAGAAGAAAAATCTCAGGTTCAGGACTATTCAGACATATTCTGAATTGCTTCCGTGACTTTCCAGAAAAAGGGTCTGGAAGGTATGATTTGCTTTTCCCATCTTACCATTCTTCTATGCAAAAGAGAGTCCATATGTGTTCATTAAACCTGGCTTCTGCAGTCTTTGGGCAGCTTTGGCAAAGAATAGGGTCAGGGCAGCAGAGCTGTACATAGTAGAGGCTATAGGGTCCTCTGCATCCATTGTAGTCCCCTAAAAGTTCATCCTTCCAGAGGGACATGTGCCTGTTCACCCTCTCTTTCACCTACTGAAAGAGCTGGAACAGTAAAATGCTCTCCACTGACTTTCCATAGGGACTGAGGATGGAGAAAAAATAGATGCTTCTGGAAATCCAACCTTAACATTTCATAGCCCCCAAACAGTCCCCATGTTTCTGTGATGCCATTTGTTGCAGATTTTTTTTCTGTGTAAAACATTTTCAGATTCTCCTAGGGACAAGCAGAAGCCCAACTTCTGTTTCAGCCCCCCTGCCAGAGTTCCTTCTCCGGGTCACTGTCATTCCATGCTAATCTAATAAATTTTCCAAGCTGATTAATTCAGGCTTCTGGTAACAAGTGCTTGCGCTATGAGCGTGCTGGGATTCAACACCGGGCAGTCGCTCCCCCTGTGCAGGAGCCTCAGCTGGCAGCAGCACATAGCTGGAGGCTGAGGAGGTATTACAAGCAGAGACAAAATACTGCTGCTATCTGGCACTACAAAGCCAGACTCAGATAGTGTGTTGTCCCTCAGAGGTACAGAGATGAAAACACTAAGATGTGAAGAACTTAAATATTTCATCACAGACTTTGCTCCATTTTGTTCTTCATTTACATTAGTAAGTAAAACACACTTTTAAATGGGGGCGGGGGGAAGTATTCCTTGGTTGTCTTCTTGTTAATGCTTGGGATGTCAAAGAGCACCTACTTCCACCCCCTACATCCCAGGAGCAATGAGTAAGTATCACCTAAATGGGTCTCCACTGGGAATGACTGTGTCCACAGAGCTCCTCTGTCAGCCACGGGCCATATTCAGATATATTACCCTGGGATTCAAAGCCAGGCTTCTCTGTAAACGCAAAGGACTGCAGCCTACATCCTGAATGAGTACTTTTATGAGTTGAAGTAGCAGATTCTCTTTCAGACCCACCTGAATACATCACCCAGTGCAGGACAGGGACACCATGAGCACACATCTCGGCACTGCCACGAAGACCTCCAGCCCAGACACAGCCAGGGCATCGCAAGGCACTTGGCATGCCATCCTGAGGGGAGGGAGAGGAGCTGTGGGGCCAGAAAGGAAAGGACAGAAAAATTGTAGTTAATCATGGCAATGGGGAAAGGAGCTGCTCTAAAGAGGGTTATTTTTCTTTTGCAGAGGAAGGTTGGGAAAGAATTAGAAATGGGAAAGAAAAGTCAAACTAGTAATGAAGCAGGGAATAACAAAGGGGTATAATAAAAGAGATTATGCCATTAAAAACTCAATCTCTCATTTGGAATCAGTGCCTGAAGTAGCAGTTGTACAGTGTGTTTATGCCACCTTTCTAAACGATCCTGGGACTCAAGGGGAAAATACTGTCCCCAAACAGCTTTCCAAAGTGCTGTTGTACAATTGCAGCTTCAAAAGGTAACCTGCAGCAGTTAGCTGAACGCTTCACCAGTACAAATTCCAACACCATTCTGGTGAGAACAGAAAATATCAGAACCCCCTTTATATAGCAGAAGACCCTGCAGGAGGGCTCAGTAGCTTGGACTGAGGAGGACGATTCAAAAGTTTGTATCAGTTAATTATTTATAACCATTTTTAGTGCCTCTCCAAAATCTCCCTGTAGTGTTTTCAGGGCTCCTGAGCCCTCCCCCACTGCAGCACCATGCCAAGAGCAGAGTTTGACACTTCAAATTACCTGTCTCGAGCAGAGGGTTGAAGACAGTGACCTCCAGAGGTCCCTTTCAGCCTCCATTATTTTATGATTCTAGGAAAAATCAATTTGCTCTCAGTGAAATCTAACACTGGGATTTCTGAAGGGATGTGAGAGTTAGGTTGCCAAATTCCAAAGAACTTAGAAGGCATTTTAGTTCCTAAATCCCATACACTCTAACAATTCCCTGGCCATTTCTTAAAGGTCACTGTCATTTCTTCTTTAGCCCAAAAGAAACCCTGCTGCTCAGTGACTAGGAACCAGCCTGAGTGCTCTTACTGGTCTCTTTTAGTGCTATAAACATGTTGCTAATTGCAAAAGTGATACAACTGAAAGTGCTAAAGGGAGATTATTCTAGCTGCAAAATGCCACTGGGCTTGATGAAGTCATCTGCAGGAGCTAATGCCTCGATTAATTTTTCTAACATCTGTTTAGAGTGCAGCAGCACAAGAAGGCTGAAACCTTGCATCCGTGGTCTAAAATAAGAGCAGCACAAGGGACTTTCTTTTCCCACTCAGGGGCGGTGCTTTTGTAACCACTGCAGGTAACCACCGGTGGCTTCACGGGAGGGTTATGGAGGGATGTGGGCCTCAGGACAGGAGTCGCTGGTTTTGCTGATAGAAGTCAGCTCCATGTCTGAGGCAGAGCTGCTGCTTCAGCAGATACTGCGGATGGGAAGCCAAAGCTCGTGCTGTACGAGCCAGAAGGTGGAAGATTGAGCAGCTAAAGAGCTTAACGAGATGATCTCCCTGCTTGCTGGAAACGGCATCGCACAGGCATTTGCTACAGTGTAAGGAGTGTAATGTGGCTCTTCAAACAAATTCATCTCACACTAGGATCAACCTGCATGTTGCATGCACGTGAAATCAGAGCAGGGGGACACTATCGGTTTGCTCCAGCTGGGGATTTGCATAATTAGGAATGTCAAACGGAAATGGGCACTGACACAACAGACCAAAAGGTCCAATGAAGTGATACAAACTCATGTTTTTTCCCTTTTTCTGACATCACATTATGTGGGGGAATGGTCTGCAGAAAGAGGCCCATGGCTCCCAGACACACTATACAGCTGGCCAGAGATGCTCACATAACCAGATACAGCCTGGGTGGTGCTTCCCCGGCACCCAGAGCCTGGCAAGACAAATGTGGCTACTGGAATTGAATGGGAAGAACCGAGTCACATGATGCATTAGAGGGCAAAGATCTAAAGGCAAAACAAAATGCTTTCCCTGTACTCATTTTATCCCTGAGAGGGTACAGTACCCTGGTGAGTCACCTGGTGCAACCATAGATGGTTCACAGTCCAGACAACAGTGCCAAATCCAAATCCAGGAACCAGGGAAGGAAATTACCATTTTCAAAGTAATTTTTAATTACATCATACATATTTTTGAATCTTCAGATCACCCTGGGAAGACAGGTTACAAACCACAATTTCTTCTCATTCCCACTTTCTGCACTTAACACTCACTGAGAGAAAAAATAGTCGCAGTACAGCAGCTCAGTAGTGCATCCTTTGGGCATGTACTCTACTGGAGAATGTCATGATGTTCTCGTGAAAGTTTCATGGTCAGTATACAAGTCATTTTTTAGTGGATTTTAGTTTTGAGGTAGCATGGCTCAATATTCAAGTCATAGTCGGTATCTCCTGTAATTTATTGTTGCTTGTGACTGAAACATGCACAATGGTTGTCAATGTGTGCTATGAAATAGGAATCTCTATTTAAATTTGCTCAGAAGCCAACTGTTAGCACCACCACCAAGTTCAAGGAAGCATTTGAGTGTAGAGCTGACTGGAAATATGAGACTCTTTTTTTTTAAGAATATGACCACTTCCCCTGAACCTGTAGAAGCAAAATGTCCTTGTTGCAGAATAAAAGCACCATCTTGGGAATCAGAGAACACCAGTTCAGCTCTGCGCTCTGCCCATACTCACTGTATGCTGTCTAGCAAGTCCTTTAACTTCTGTTTTTATTTTCATACATAAAATTGAGCTAACTATCTCCTCTCTTCATTATTTTTAATCTCTCTCATGTAGGGACGATCTCAAAGTATATGATTTGTTTAGTGCAATAGAGTACTGGTGAGTCCTGCTGCGTAATGGGCACCTTTGATTCCCACTAACTTCAAGCTGTGCAAACCCACAGCAGCTCTTTCAAGGACTTCAAACTCTGGACTCTCTGGTTGCCCAGAGAGGTTGTAGATGCCCCATCTCTGGAAACATTCAAGGTCAGGCTGGACAGGGCTTTGAGCAACCTGATCTAGTTAAAGATGTCCCTGCTCATTGCAGAGGGGTTGGACTAGTTGACCTTTAGAGGTCACTTCTAACCCAAACCATTCTATCATTCTATGACTTGCTCAGAGCCTGGCTGAGCTGGAGTCTTCTCGTTCCACCAATATGTTTCTGTTGCTTTTACCCAATGAAGGAAAAACTGCACAATTACAAAACTAGAAAAGGTAAACAATTGTCCAGGGTATTCTCCTGAGCTGAAAACACACTTAAAATGCCTGCAAGAAAGCATCTGGTCTTAATGTTGAAAATGGTTGACACAGTGCATTTCCCATGAAAAGCCTTTGTATTCTGCAAGACAGATTACAAGCCCAAAAGTTCAGTGCTTAGAGCTTGCTTGAATACTCTTGTAAACACACATGTAACCCTAATATATCATGCCTTTTTAAGAGCACTGCACAAGAATTTCTAGGGTGAGCTACCAATTTCCATAATCCTAAATCTCTTCTTCCACTGGGATTTTCAGGACTGAAAGCTGCCCATCACCTGTTAAAGGGCGCCTGCACCCTTCAGAAACACTGTCAGTAGAAGGACCACAAACTGATAGATTAATCCATCTGAATATAATCAGAATTGGCATAAACCTTTCTTCAGCCTGTTACTATGCAAGCCAGAGCCCAACCTTTCCATGTGCTCCAGGGCATTTAGTTGACTCTGGTTTCATGTTTGCATGCTGTCCCAGCAGCTGCCCGGACCAGGGCCAAACCTCCCCCAGGTTCACAGATGGGTTTTGGGGCCAGAAGCAGATGTGCTGAATTACTGTGAGAGCCTGATCTTGAGGTGTTTCCAGGGAGGCTGGAAGCAGAAAGCATGAAAATCTAGTGAGAGTTTCTACCTATTTTAGAGTTTCACCCTTGTGTTTGAAAAGCAAATGAGGTAAAAACATTTGCAAAAAAAAAAAAAAAAAAAAGCATCACACTTTCTCTCCTTTCCTTTGGATGAGTCCTGTAGCTTCCCTCATTTCAAAACCACCTTTTGTTCCATTTTCTCACCAAGACACTTCCCCTCCTGGCTATCCTGAGCCCTTTCCATAGACTGACTGAGCCCACCACTCCCTCCTCCCTCTTTACCCCTTTCAATCTGGTTAAATTTGCTTTTTCCCCACGTGGCACAGACCATTTCAAAACAGCCCTTCCTCACATTTTCATATTATCACTCTCCAGATATTTTCAAAAATTAATCAAAACCCAAAGTTTTTGCTGTGATTTTAACTATTCAGTTTTTCCCATTTTTATGTGGGTTTTTTCCCCCACTGTTAAGTGCCTTGCAGTTCTAGTATTATGACAAACATCAGATACACAGCTGAGCTGTGTTGTGCAACAGTGTCCAGCCTGAGACTCACCCACGCATTGAGAATAATCCTTGATTAGTCTAGGGGCTGCAGCTCCCCGCTTGCGGGCGTGCACCCAGAAGGCAGCCAGACGGCAGCCTACAGACCATTTTCCCTTTTCCTGACTTTTTTTTTTCCCCATGAACTGGTGTCAGTAATGAATCTAGGGAGTGGCTCCACTTAATCCACAGTCTTTTATGTCCATTTGGACTGGATATGAAGACACTTGCATTTTCCCATGAAGCTTATCTTCCTTCTTTTGAAGGTAGCCACATTTAAGAACAACAATAACATCACTCATTATGTATTACTGAGTTATTTCATTTCCTGCCAACCAGGACCTCATCTGCTCAAAACCTGAAAACAAACACCACAAAGGTATAACTAAAACACAAAAGAAATGCACCCAGAAGGAGCACAGCTCACGAAAATAAAATTTCAGGAGAGACAAACCAACAAATGCTGGAAAAAGAAAAGACCATAGGACTACAGAGAAGAAACAAAACTCTAAACTTCATTTTCTGATATTATAAGGTTATGAGTGAATTAAATCGGCACAACTTTCTGGAATGAGCAATTGGACAGGCTGAGGAAGACTTTGCTGTGGTCTCACTGCCACAAATACTAAAATTTTAGCAGATGAACAGAAAATAGAAGGTGGGGGGTGGTGTGTCATAGAAAATGAAGAAAAATATCTGACCACTTCTTGTTTTTATTCAACACCATGTAGACAAGATACATTATACAGACATCCCCTGGGACACTGATACACCCTACTGAACCCACTGGGGTTACAGCATGAGCTGGGTCAGCCTTTGTTTCGCCCCCTGGAAAGATGAGGCTGACTGAAGCTCTCCAACCCAGCTGTCTCCTCACCAGTAACAGGAGGTGCAGACATCCAGCATGAGTCATTTATGAGGCTGATGTAATAGCCTGGAGAGATTCCCATGCCTTTCCTGACGGAGACTTAAGAATACCCGCAGCAGTGAGAACTTGCATGGGATCCTTCTTGAGTTGTTCTTGGAGGGATAAAAAATGGTTCAAACTAGACAGAAGAGTCTATTAGGGCTAAAATTATTCATGCATGCAACACATTCAGGGACTTCTGGGCTTTGCATGAGCACAGCATCAGACTGTGAGCAGGCAGGTAACTGCTAACTCGCTAATTGGGATGAGGGACACAAGGAAGAGGCTGTAGGCAGCTGCATGTACTATTCAGTGTCTGCACTGCCCCAGCACCTACTGAAAGTGAGGAGATGGCACACCAGGCCAGGCTGGCGTGCTCTCGTGTTTTTATGAGTTTTGTTTCTGTAGGAGCACCTGTTGTGGCTGGTGCACACACAGATCCATGGAGGCAGACCATCCAGAGGGGGTCACCACCCAAAGAGGAGAGGGGAGAAAAGATAAGAGTAGGGGCAGGTAGGTGGAAAACTACAAAGAACTGACAAGGCGATGCATTAATTAACATGACAGCAAGCATCTTCATCACAGAAGCAGCCTAAGTACTGTCAGGGTTTTTTTTGTTTGGTGGTTGGTTGGGGGGTTTTTTTGTGAAGAACAAGACAATGAGAACTTGAACAGACTGTAGAGAGCAATTGCTTGCAACAGGCATATCATCTTTGGAGAAACACACCATCAGTCCCTGGAGGACCAGGCAACACCCAGGCATTACTGTTGGATTAGAAATTTCATGTTAAAATATGAAAGAGTTCAGCTCTGGAGAAAAAAGTTGCAAATGCCTGTCTTAGCTCTTGGTGAAGAGGGGGGAAAAATAGATGATATTTGTGATTGAACTGAAATGGGCCAAGTCCCACACCCCTGCAGTGCACACATACACCCATTGCAGCATACTGCATGCAGGGTGTCAGGCTGTCCTGGTCACTGATATGTACAGCGACAATAAATACCATGAGATGAGGTGGTTTCTAACAAACCTTACAAAGCCCACAAACTGCTGTAGTTACTGTACAGACTGATGTTAGTGTGCATATATAATTTAAGCCTCAAACTTATCCTTAGCCAGAGAATTAAACAGAATAAAATAAATAAATAAATAAAACCAAACCAAACACACATAAACAAGTAAACCTCTGCCAAAATCAAAACTTGCAAACAAAATTATCAGACATTCAAGCCAAATTCAAGCATGCAGTGAGCAGGTAGTTCGAAGTCTAGGTGCTTTATTAAGCCAGGGAAACACACATAGTGGGGCTGTGGGAATGCTCTATCTGAGTGCATTTCATCCCCACATAGCGCCTGCCTGCGCTGTGCCAGCTCCAGCCAAACCGCAGCAGCCCTGCAGCCCCACCGCTGCTCCTTCCCAAAGCCTGCACCGCTGCCAGGCAGACGGACCCGGCCTCACTCACCCAGCCAAAAATCTACAGGCAGCAAGGCAGAGCGTCTGCAGAGCCAGGGAGCAGGGAGGGATCGGATGGTGTGGGAGGGATACAGCCCCTTGACTGCAGAGCTGGACCGGGCCGGGGGGTATGTCACAGGGGGTGTCTGCCAGCAAACCGGCTGCTCCCATCACCGGTAACATGGATGCAACGTGTCCTTCCCTGTATATAGCAGCTTGTTAGTGATTTTCACAGCAGTGAAACACCCTGGACATGGGCAGACCTCAGGAGAAACTCAGTGTGAAAGCCACAGAGAAAGCCCAGGGAGCACTCCCTCTGCTCAGGAGGAACAGCGTGTTACTGGGGGATTAGTACCTCATGGCTTTTTTACTTAAAGAGCTCGAAAACTTGGGAGCATCAAAGTGAAACTGAGCTGTGAATAGGTTGCCCCACTTAGGAAGGTGTGGTGAGTTTCTGCACCAGGTAGTTTAAAGTAAAGCATTCAGAAAGGTAACTGCAAGGGTTACATGGCACTCTCTGGTTGCTGTGGATTTTTTGGGGCTGCCAGTGAAGTTTCTCAGCACCTTTCACTACATTAAAAACAAGGCAAAGAAACAAATGCCCTGGCAGTCTGCATCTCACATCACACCCTTCACAGAAACATAGGAATTAGTATTTTCCCTTTCAAACATCCACAAAGGGCTATCAAACAATTCAGACCCCTCCTCCATCAGTCATCACCAAGCTTAAAGCCAGGCAGGCAGGCCCCTCTGACTGCTCATTTCCCAATACTGAGACCAACATTTGATGTCTGAATTGCTTCCAAGAAATCATCAGGAATCTCAGAACTTGCCACTTTTCAAGGGAATCCCAGAAAGTTTAGAAATTGAGACTATATCATGAAGTGGCAATTGCATGAAAGAATCACTGCAGTAAGCACCTTCAAAACTAGAGGCAGGGAGCTCATGACTAGATATAGCTGAAGCTTCAAGCACTATAAAATGCCCTTTGGGTAATTTTGCCACAGGTCAGTAGACTTCAGCCTTGAGAATTGCTATGAAATGGTAAGTAGCTCCCACCCAGTAAATGTGAACAAGCAGACAGTACCCCAACAGGAGGGCAACAAAGATTTTTGAGATGTCTCCTAGTCTGACAGGTTTTCAGATATGAAATGCAGGAGTGCAGCGTTCCTCCCCACCGTACTTTAGTTAGCAGCATAATCTTGTGCTGTCTCAGTGCCAGTGAGCTCTTTCCATGTGTCTTTCTTGGGAGCTTAGGAAATAGTTAAATATCTGCAAGAGAGGGATGCCTTTGGCAAGGGTCTAACACTGTCCTTCAATATGCATGCCCTGCTCCTGCTGTCAAGGTAGATCAATGTTTAATGCAACAGCCTTGACAGAGTGCCGTTAATAAAGATGCAGAGAGCAAACAACAAAAACTTCTGAAATAGCAAGGCCACGTCACATAGCTTGCTCTTCAGGGATCTGAGCTATTTTGCAGTGAAATTATGGCAAGCGTTTTAAAAACGCATAAATAAGGAGCCCATCCTGGCTCTCCATCTCAGGTAATGTTCTTCTCCACCTCTGACCACATCTCAGGGTAGTGCAGAGAGCAGGAGACACATGGCTGCCCATTTGCCCTGACCACCAGTGCACCAGGGAAAGGGGAGCAGCGGTATGGGACATGGTATCCCTGCAGTGCACCAGGGAAAGCGGAGCAGCGGTGGGGGACATGGTGTCGCTACACTCCACTTCTGGCACTGGCAGTGCTTGGCTGCATGTGAAGGACATTACCTGGCCAGTGTGGGACAGGTGGGAATGACCTTACCTACATCACATATCTCTGTACTTTGCACAGGTTACCTTCTAGAACAAGTTGCCATTCACAATTTGCCTTCCTATTAGAATATCTGTCAAATATAGAAGCAAAAAATTATACAGCAAAAGCCTGAGTGGTAGCTTATGCATGCATAAATCTTGTTAAAATAGATATATGCTGGATGTCCAAAGCAGTGTGAGGTATTGACCCTTTAAGCCAGTAAAGGGATTTTTTCTCAGAATTTCAGTTTGGTTTTCTGAAAACCCATTCAAATAGTGATTACTAAAAAGTCTGATTTGGCACAATAAAAATGTGTGTGCAGAACACAGACCAGGCAGCTCTGGGCTGAGTTGCACACAGATGTGAATCGATGGACCAGTGTGTAGCTGTCCTGGGCCACAGCAGAGACCAGGCAACACGAGGGGTGACCACAGTCTCATGGTCTTCTGCTCAACCAGGATGTGGCTCTGACCCCACAAATAACAAAATCTGGTCTATACAGAGATGGATGTAGGATCTCTTACATCTCTGTCTTCCCATTTCCTCTCTTGGCCTCAACCTCTCCCTCTCCCCACTATGCGCTCTGAAAGCCACACGTACCTCTCACAACACAGCCCTGTCTCAGGTTCACATCTCTACTTTAAAAATCACTTCTTCCATGAATCCTCTTTGTTAATCTCCCCAATAATACTTTTTGCACTAAATCCCTGAATTGAATTACCTGACTGTTGTCCAGGCCAGACAAGCCCACAGGCCTATAAGCTTATCAACACAAGCAACACAGCTAATTCTTTGCCTTGTAGGCACCATGCTGTTTAAGGAGTTTATTAATATTGATAAATAATAAGGTTTTATTCTCTGTATTAAGAATAAACAAACCTCCAAAGGTTTTTTTCAGTTCAGGGATTTATCCAGACATGTGGATACTTATTTGCAGCTTTTCCAGATTTTCTTGGCCAGTACATTGAGCTGGAAATCATGAGATTTCCAATGTATTTTTGGGTTTTATCCAATTGGAAATACTGCAAGAGGAGTTTTTCCTCCCAGCCTTCCAGGAATTTTAGTTCATGTGCTGGCTGGAATAAGCATATAAAGAGGGGCATAAAAAGAAAGCCTCGATTAAGAAAAGCTGAAGAAATATTTGTACTTCAAAGGTATCTTTTCAGCTTGGGGTGATGGTTCTAATTAGTTTCTAAGGAAGCAAAGCTGATGAAGCCTTACTTTGTGTGCCTGTTTAGATGACCATTCACAGAAGACTAGGACACTGATGAGGCAAAATCTAGGCCTGTGCCAAGCCCGTGTTTATGAACAGTTAGTGTGTGTGATTGTTATCTGAATTATCCAGTTTTGAATTAGAGATGGATTATTATCTCAGTTTCTGACCCTCTCTATTCTCCAGCCCTCAGGACTCTCTCAAGGATGTCTGCTGCGACTGCTTTTGCCACCTAATTTGCAACATCAGTGGAAGGTGAGGAGATGACTGCTCTGAACTCAGTGGCCACCATCCAGCAAAAGGATAGAGGGAAGTGGATCAATGGAAAGGGAGGAAACTGTAGTCATGGAATGCAAGGCAGAGATCAGAAACATTTACGTGACCAATAAGGGGACAGGAAAAGGAGGAGGAGATGGAGAAGATACAGTCTGAGATAATGGAAAAAATTTCCAAACACATGGCCTCCTTCCTTCTTTCTCCCAAATCAGCCTAAATCTGGAAAGACACAGGAAAAGATAAAGGACCAAATCCAAACAGGGGATGGTAGGAAAAAAAGCAGGGAGAAACTGTAGGACCAAGGGAAACACCATGCAAAGTGGAAAAAAATATGGGCCATTTGGTGAGGAGTAGGCACGCCTCCTCGTCTATAGAGGAGACACAACCTACACTGTTGGCTTGGTAGCACCCCAAAGTACCTGGTTACCTCGAGCAGTAAGTGGGTCAGCTTTAGCACAGCCACAGCAATTCCATAGTAGAACCCTGCTGGAAGTTGCTCCTCCATGCACCAGTCTGACTTCCAGGAAAACTGCGCCTAGTGAACTTATTAAAAACAGGATTCCAGGAAAACAGACATCATGCAGTTGGAAGAATTTTGCATTATATCTAATTTCATCAGTGTGTGATGAACCAACAGCAGGTTTCAATATGGACTCTGAAAGCCATCTATGCACTTATCAGCAAATTTAGGACACAAAGCATAGAGCACATATTCAAGGTCACCAACAGGTGACATTGCAGACAAAGGCAGATTAGACATCCTGCCATGGCCTGGCATGTCTATTGTGGCACACAGTTCCCATGGCTGTACACCCTTAGCAGGTCAAGGAAAGTTGCTTTTGTTGATCAGAGTAACTGAATGCAGTGTAATTTCTTTGAAAGCAATGCCTATCAGTGTCATCTAGGGAAAATACAGATACTTGTCTATGAAGAGATGGATTTTCCTTGTGGAACACAGGTAGTGGAAAGTAGGCAGAACTTTTGTTAGTGCTGGCGGTTGTTGTGAAGTCTGCTGTGACTTCTATACACCGAAAGGCAATAGTTGTTAAATGCTATTTCCTATAAAACATAAAAAGTCTCTGAAACTTTAGCTGATTCATTTCTGGAGAATCATTCACAACATGTTTTAAGACTTCCAAAGCCATCAAAGCAAACCAGAATTCGTTAAGAGAGAAAATAAGATTGTAATTAATTAACTTATTGAAATTATGAATCAAGGACTACACAGGAAAAGCTATGCATCACTTTGCAAGTTATTCAGTTAATCAAATAACTGGGCAGAAATATTTACATGAATAATTGCACTAGAAAGTGCCGATCACAATGTTTAATAAGTCCAGATTGCTAATTCTACAAACTCTATTTCAAGTCTGAGACACATGTACAAAAAGTTCCTCCAGTACAAAGGGAAGTTTGGGCCTGTGTCCTTAGCGATTACCAGAAAAGCTTTCTCTAGAGCACTCTGATGCCCAGTCAGAGGAACAGTTGGAAGCTCACCCATGTTATGCCCCTTCCTATCTTCTGCAGAAGGTTTAGGACAAGGAGGCAGGGGGATTGTGTTAACTCCTAAGGACAGCTTGCAACCCAGCAAGAAGACCCTGGGACTGCAGTAGCCAACAGCCAACCCTTACATTTCCTGGATATAATTAACCTTGTTAGAAACTCCCCACGAAGAGCAGTTCCCATAGGCACCATCCAAACCTCACAGAGAGCCCTCAGCTGTGCCCTAGCTCAGGAGCTCGACATCTCCCCACATGAGCTGGGGTTCAGGGGACAATTGCACCAACAGCCCTGGAGGTATCTTGGCTGCCCAGTCTGAGCCCTCTCCTGCCGTTCATGTCAGCTGTCTTTTCCTTGGCACCCTCATCCCAACCCTAATCCAACCCCTGGGCTGAGATTTATGGGAGGAGAAGGCAGGAGCCATCTGGCCAAAGAGCAGCCCTCACTGCACTTTGGCAGCCCCCTCCCAGCCTGCTCTCCCACACATACCGGCTTTTGTTTCCTTGGATCACAAACCTAGTCAAATCTGTAATGATTTTTATGTGCTCAAGATCTGAGCATTTTATCAAGCTGTTAGAGACACATCTCACTCCAGACACATGGAAACACATGATCCAGATGCATTCTCGCTTTCTGGCCAAGTGAAGGTTCCTCTATTTGCCCAAACACCTTAATTTTATTTTGACTCTGCTATTTATCTAGTTTTATGTCCTTACTACTTCTGCTTTTACTGATTTGGGACTTTCTGACTTTGTGGATAAAAGCAGCAGAATGACAGTCTCACTGAGTCATGAGGTGTCTCAGACTGCTTCAAATCAGAATAATTTAATTCATCCATTTGATACAAATGCAAGGTTATTAATATGCCAAGTACAGTACTTCATTGCATCAACTTTTTCCTGAGTTGCAGACATATTTTACAAGCAATAGACCTGTAAGGTTTTGTTTGGTGACACAGAGATGTAGTTTTTGCCCTTTTGTCTTTCCTGCTTTTTTTTCCCCATAGATCTATTTGCTAAAATAAATTGAAATTGGGTAAAAGAATATAAGGCACAATTTATACTAGATATATCTGCAATTACTAACTCTGAATTAAACATATCCCTTCATGAATAATGAAGCAGAAATAGGCCAGAGGAAAAATGAGATAAGATCTTCAATCCATGTATTTTTAATTGCTTCATTATCTAAAATTTGGTATGAATAGCAGTGGATACAGTTTGCTGTTAATGCACAAAAAGAAATGAGAATTTTCAACCAAATCACAAAAGGCTATCAAAAATTAATTTTGTGTGCTGTGATCATTGAAAATGTAAGTGATTTTGTGGCAGAATGACATAAAAAATGCCATTTATATGCTAATAATGAACAAGTAATATTTTTTCATTTTGATGCAAAATAAATTTTATTTTCATTTTAATGAACTGTAATGAATTATAAGCTGTTTCTTTTTATCTTTAGGTAAAAGCTGGGGGAAAGATAATGGAAGGTTGACAAAAAATCTGCCCCTGACTGAAAACAGGATGGAGCAGAGCATGACCCTTATTTTGATCTGTTAAACTCCATTGCTGATGTGGCAGTCCATGGCCAAAAGGTGCATTTTAGACCTGAGGTGTGCACTGCAGCAGCCAAACTCTGGGAACACACCCCATCCCGGGGAAAAAAAAAAACTCATCCACACTGACTGGAGGAATTCAAGCTTTATTTCATATAAGCCCAAGCAGCCTCAGAAGAGGGTCTGCCACGTACCCGTCCGTGTATGCGAAGCAGCTCCAAGCTTAGGGATAACTTCTGTAACTGCGGATTAAAGCAGCAAGCATCGCAAGGTACACTAGACATATTTGCAGTCCCTAAGTCTGAATTAAACATGTTCCTTCATGAATAATGGAACTGAAAAAGGCCAGAGGTACTAAGGAAACTGATCCAAAGCCTATTAAAGCCAATGAAATGTCTCACACTGATGCATACCATATTAATAAATAATTGTGGGATGGGCTTTTTTTGCGGTAATTCTTAGAAGCACTAGGTGCATTCAGGATCTTTATCACTTCAGTTGCTGCACACAATGCAAGAGGTAGTCCTGTCCTAAAGGCATTACAATGTAAAGGATAAGGCAAGTGTTGTGGTTTAACCCGGCAGGCAGCTAAACACCACACAGCTGTTCGCTCACTCTCCCCCTCCCCAGTGGGATAGGGGAGAGAAACGGAAAAAAAAAAACCTGTAAAATTTGTGGGTTGAGATAAAGGCAGTTTAATAGGGTGGAAAAGAAAGGGGAGGGGGGGGAGAAAAAAACCACCACCACCACCACCACCAATAACAATAATAATAATGGCATATACAAAACAAGTGATGCACAGTGCAGTTGCTCACCCCCCGCTGACCGATGCCCAGCCCGTCCCCGAGCAGCGATCGCTGCCCCCCGGCCAACTCCCCCCCATTTTCTATACTGAGCGTGACGCCGTATGGTATGGAATAGCCCTGTGGCCAGGCTGGGGCAGCTGTCCTGGCTGTGCCCCCTCCCAGCTTCTGGTGCCCCTGGCAGAGCATGGGAAGCTGAACAAGTCCTTGACTAGTGTGAGCACTGCTGAGCAACAACTGAAACATCAGTGTGTTATCAGCATTGTTCTCATCCTAAATCCGAAACACAGCACTATGCCAGCTACTAGGAAGAAAACTAACCCTATCCCAGCTGAAACCAGGACAGGAAGAGATAGCAAGTTGGATAAGAGCAGCGTGGGGAACCCAAACAAGCCATGAGATTATTGTGCTCAGCAATTATGCGCAGCAGTCTCAGCACAGCAGCTGCTCCGACGCTTCTGAAACCATCGAGCGTGTACCAACACCAGCTGAAATCAATAGATATTGCAAACATTAAACACCCAAAAAAACCCAGCTCAGCTTTTTAAAATGAGCCAACTATAATGAAAAGCCAATTTGAATCTGCTTGTCTTGTATTTACTGTTCCTTGTTCACACCAAGGACTTCCTTTGGAGTACCTGTGCCTGCCTTGAATTGAAGGCAACTCCTTTGCACCTCCACTCTCAAGAAGACTGCCCACACATAATCAAATTCTAGCTTTAACTTCCTTCTTGTGGTATTCTGCATATTCTTTAAAACAACCTGTTGCAAACAGCACTGCCATGATGCTCAGGTTGCTGTGTGCACCACTGCTTCATTTATAAATTTATCAAGTGCACCAGGCTGCAGGTTCACAAGCATCTGCAGAGGATGCAGGTATCCAGTGGGGTTTTCAAAACACCTAGTCTAGAGGCCACTGTGCTTCTAGACTCTGATTTTGATTTTTATGCATGAAAATATTTTTTAAAAGCTCATTCTAAATAACTCCATCTCAAGAAGAGCCCTGCTACTTATTATGTGGACTGAAGTAGTAGCAGTAACACATTCATGTTTTTTTATTAAACTGCCATGGAGAAATTACAAGCCCAGATTAAATCTGGGCAAAAGGACATGCAGCAATGGACATAACTTACAATACAGGAAATTCTGATTAAATATTAGGTAAAATATTTCACCCTGAAGGTGCTCAAGCATTGGAAGAGGGACATAAAGAAGGTGTGGAATCTCTGTCCTTGGACATATTCCAAACTGGGCTGGACAAGCACCCTTCTCTAACTGGACCTCCTGTGATCCCTGGATTGGGCTTGGAGACGTCAGGAGATCCTTTCCAACATAAATTAAGACATTGTATGTCTTAAACATTTACAGCCACTGTAACGTCACAAAAATGAGGGATGGGTCTTAATGCTTAGAATTAATTTCTCAGACTCCTCTGTGCCTCCCATGCAAATGCCATATCAGAGACTGCAGCCCTGAGGCCCCCTCTGAAGAGAAACCTCCTTTCACAGTGCCACAGCCTTCACTGACTGCAATTCCCAACAGGAACGGCATTGTGATCTCCAATGGACAGTGCAGACGTGCCACCGCTGGGGACACTGGCAGAGCTGGGTGAGATCACTGGCACCCTGGCACGGAGAAATCACCATTGACAGCTCTCTGCTGGGCTCATCTTCACACAATCCTTGGGACTTTAGCCCTCCTCAAAGCATGACATACTGTGTTCCTTTGTGCAAATATTTACTTGTGGGTTTGGTTTTTTTTCCCCCAGCAATTCCACCTTTGCTATTCCTCTGTGAATCACGCACTTAACAGGGGAAAAAAATGCAGTAAGTAGCATTTTACCTGGTGGTTGTGCATATCAGCCTTGGCCAACTGTTAGGAGAGGCAGGCGGTGATCAACGACACTGCAACTCTGGCTCATATGTCTCACTGACATACTTTAAAAAAAAAAAAACTGGGTAAAATTATGAAACACATGAAGGAATACTGAAGAAATACATTATTGAAATCAGTGTCCACACTAAAAAAATAAAATAAATCAGAGTTATTTGACAGCCCAGGTCAGACTACTTTGGTAGGTGATTCTCTAGGTTGAGTCTGACCTTAACTTCTGCAAAGGATTTTGCTTCAAGGGGGAATATTGTATTGGAAAAGGACATAGCAGTATCTTTGAAAGAAGAAAAATGTTTCATAGTAAATATTTCCCGATTCTTCAGGAATGGGACAGAAGTATTAAAATTTTGCTCTAAAATTAAAATGACACTAAACGTTTCTGGACATCTGGATCTATCTTTAACTTAAATACCTACCCTGTGACTTTTTGGATGAAAGGGAAATATGTAAAATGCAGCTAACAACTTCTGGTATTAAAATTTGTTTAGAGAAATGTGGAAGGTAGTATAGCATAGAAAAATATGAAAGAAGGCAAAACTAAACTTCTAAAAGAAATCAGATAACCAATAATTATTTGGGGGGGGGGGGGGGAAGAAAAAAAAAACGTGG